>CM062288.1:62795035-62895373 GCA_031216915.1 Pictodentalium vernedei | reverse complement strand
TACATTGTGAGTATTGTGAATAGGGGAGGTAATTTAAATGCGAAATATTCTCGGCCGTGTTAATCATAAGCTGAACATTTCTTGAAAAGCTGACATTTTCACCTGAATAACTGTAACGAGATCCTTAGGTCTAATCAGTTTTTTGTACACAACTTCTATATACGGCTCAGGCTAGAGGCCGTATTTATGAACCGATCTTTACGAAACTTCTTGGGTACCTTTGTTATCACCGTGGGATGAGAACGAGTGTTTTGGGGTGTGGTCCAAAATTCAAGATGGCCACCAGCAGCCATTTTGTACCAAAATTAGTGCAATCAGTCTTTTGTGCAGAACTTCTGTATGAAAGTTCTGATTTGAATATATTTTTGTATGAATGTTTAGTAACATGGAATGCATCACATATAGTACTGGTTTTTTTCTCGTGCAGAAATTATGCAAATTAGATGAACTTTGATTTATTCAGTGCTACTTATACAGTACGTGCCAAGTGTATTACGTCTCAAACACCCAACGCGGTGGTCGTTTTTTAAAAAATCACCGGCAGACACCGTGTCACACGGTGTAATTATGAATGAATAAATCACCGTGTCCATACCGCGTTCAAGGGTGAAAAAGATTAGTGACTTTTTTTTACACTGGAAGTCTCGATTACCAATAAAACAATGTGCTCCCGTAACTCTTTTGAAGTGCCGCCGGAGATAAAACAAACTTGAAAAATAAAACATAAAATTAAAAGAGACGTGGATATTGTTTCTGACACCCTTCCCTCCACCGACAGACACCGTTGTGGCCCATTTGCAAACGCCGTGGGTAACGCATGTAAACTAGATTTCTGATCATATTGTGGGTTTTTGAGCGAGTTTGTGGGCCGGTTGAGTCTCGTCAGCATTTAAAAAAAACTTTAAAAGATTTTAAAAAAGCAGTATTATTCAACCTCTAACGTGTGATCAGAATGAAAATACTCAGGCTGAAGCAGTGTAGGCAGCAATCTCACATGCAATTGAAATTGGAAATAAAAATAAAAAATATCGTGACTGACACAATGTTGACATTTGACGCTGCGTGGATCCGAAAAGTTCTATTAATTTATCGAACGTTCGGTGACATTAAAGTTAACTTTACAGACAAAATGGAAACACAAGAACAAGGGTTAAATCCATAACCGTAATTCCAAAGAAAACACAGAGTAGGCTACATGTACTTAAAGGAACCGAATTCACTCCCCCCCCCCCCCCTCCCCCCCCTTTATTTATTTATTTATTGGTGTTTAAGGTCACATACTTATGCACAATGGCTAATCATGACCGTGACAGTTTTACGGGTGGAGGAAGCCGGAGTACCCGGAGAGAACCACCGAGCAACAACGAGCAGCTGTCAGCTCCCCAACATCGGAACTCTGAACTCTGCACCGCAGCACAGGCAGGGGTAGATTGGTTGAAGACATGCGCACCATCGACGTGCAGTACGCCTCAGTACACAGCGTCATCGTGCCCCCATGTAGGCAATCGGGGTGAAGTGTCTTGCCCAAGGACACAACGCGGTTGCCGCAGTGGGTATCGAACACCGAGGACTCTCGGCTTGCAGCCTGCAACTCTACCAACTGAGCCACCGTGCCCCCCCCCCCCCCCCTTTTCAAATCGACAAAAGTAAAAAAAAAATTGAAACAAGTGTGTGGAGACGTAAATGGATGTGAACAGATCAACACTTGCACAAGAATAGACCTGGTCTGTGCGTGTAAATCCTCTGCGCATCAAACTGAGAACGAAAGTATTAAAGCCTTCAGTCTTAACTCCACCCGTCTTTTATTTTATGGAAATATACATGTAGCCTATGGTATCTTGCGTTTGTGGCAGTAAAATTGACGAGCACTTTTACTCAGAAATCCCTGGTAGATAAGAGAAGCAGAGT
The DNA here is from genome assembly GCA_031216915.1 of Pictodentalium vernedei. Lineage (NCBI taxonomy): Eukaryota > Metazoa > Mollusca > Scaphopoda > Dentaliida > Dentaliidae > Pictodentalium > Pictodentalium vernedei. The sequence goes on along the minus strand of CM062288.1, from coordinate 62,893,465 downwards.
ATTTCAAGGTCTATCAATGAATGTCATGAAGGATTCAGCAGGATAAGTCCCCCCCACCCCTCTCCCTCCCAACAAAACGTCCTCCAATACAGTTTGGAGCCATGCAGGCCTACTTTGCCCCGGGTCCCGAGTTTCGGTTAAAAGTGAAAATGAAATCATACATAGTCTTAATTAGCTCAACTTTGACGAAGTCAAATTTGAGCTATTGTCATGGCCCGTCGTCCGTCTGTCCGTCTGTCCGTCTGTCCGTACGTCAACAATTGGCTATGGCTTGGGCTAGAGGTCGTATTTATGAACCGATCTTTACGAAACTTCTTGTGTACCTTTGTTATGACCCTGGGACGGGAACGAGTGTTTTTAGGTGTGGTCCGAAATTCAAGATGGCTGCCAGTGGCCATTTTGTACCGATGATGCAAAAATCAGTTTTTTGTACAGAACTTCTGTATGAAAGTTCTGATTTGAATAAAGTTTTGTATTAATGTTTAGTACCATGGGATACATCACATATAATACGGGTTTTTTTTCTCGTGCGTAAATTATGCAAATTAGACTGACTTTGATTTATTTAGTGTTACTTTCAAAGCTGTAAGTGCCAAGCTGCTATGGCTCGGGCTAGAGGCCGTATTTATGAACCGATTCTTTACGAAACTTCTTGGGTACCTTTGTTATGACCGTGGGACGAGAACGAGTGTTTTGGGTGCGGTCCGAAATTCAAGATGGCTGCCAGCCGCCATTTTGTACCTACGATGCAGAAATCTGTTTTTGTACAAAACTTCCATATGAAAGCTCTGATTTGAATAATTTTTTGTATGAATGTTTAGTACCATGGGATACATCACATATAATACGGGTTTTTTTTCTCGTACGTAAATTTTGCAAATTAGACTAATTTTGATGTTTTTTGGGTTACTTTCAGCACTGTAAGTGCAAATGCCAATACGGCTCGGGCTAGAGGCCGTATTTATGAACCGATCTTTACGAAACTTCTTGGGTACCTTTGGTATCACCGTGGGACGAGAACGAGTGTTTTGGGGTCCGGTCCAAAATTCAAGATGGCCGATGGCAGCCATTTTGTACAAAATTAGGTGCAATCAGATTTTTGCACAGAACTTCCATATGAAAAGCCCTGATTTGAATAATTTTTTTGTGTGAATGTTTAGTACCATGGGATGCATCACATATAATACGGGTTTTTTTCTCGTGCAGAAATTATGCAGATTAGATGAACTTTGATTTTTTCAGTGCGACTTACACACAGTAAGTACACATGTCAATACGGCTCAGACTAGAGTCTGTATTTATGAACTGATCTTCACGAAATGTCTTGGGTACCTTTGTTATCACCTTGGGACGAGAACGAGTGTTTCTGGGTGCGGTCTAAAATTCAAGATGGCTGCCAGTGGCCATTTTGTACCGAAATTAGGTCTAATCATTTTTTTGTACACATCTTCTATACAGCTCAGACTAGAGGCCATATTTATGAACCAATCTTTACGAAACTTCTTGGGTACCTTTGTTATCACCGTGGGATGAGAGCGAGTGTTTTTGGGTGTGGTCCGAAATTCAAGATGGCCACCAGCAGCCATTTTGTACCAAAATTAGTGCAATCAGTCTTTTGTATAGAACTTCTGTATGAAAGTTCTGATTTGAATAAATTTTTGTATGAATGTTTAGTAACATGGAATACATCACATATTGTAAGGGGTTTTTTTTCGTGCAGAAATTATGCAAATTAGATGAACTTTGATTTATTCAGTGCTACTTACACAATGTAAGCACACATGTCAATACGGCTCAGGGTAGAGGCTGTATTTATGAACCGATCTTCACAAAACTTCTTGGGTACCTTTGTTATCTCCTTGGGATGAGAATGAGTGTTTCTGGGTACGGTCCAAAATTCAAGATGGCTGCCATTGGCCATTTTGTACCGAAATTAGGTCCAATCAGTTTTTTGTCACAAGTTCTATACAGCTCGTATTTATGACTGATCTTCACAAAACTTCTTGAGTACTTTTGTTTTTACCTTGGGACAGGAACGAGTGTGTTTTGGGGTGCCTTTGTTATCACTGTGCTATGAGAACAAATATTTTGGGGTTCAGTCAGACCCACTTGGGACTCAAAGTTTTCTTTTCTAGTTCAGCATCTGACTGTCACCCACCTTTACAATACTTTACCTATACATTTGTTACAGGCAACGGTCAGTATTTATGTACAGACCGTTACAATACTTTATATGTACCTTTGTTATCAGGTCATTATCTAGATGTTTGTCATTGCTGTGTCACATACTATACATGTACATGTCTTTGTCTTGACAAGTTGAGCTACAGTGTCATTGACACTTTCATTTTTTTTTTCAATTCAGAAAATGATTGCCCGATCCCAAGGCAGATTCAATTATTTTTTAAAAATGATTTCTGGAAAAACATGTTTGTAGACTCTTAAATGGAACAAGCTCGGTCCAACGAGAGCTCACGACCTGAGCAATAATAATTAAGTTGATGCAAAAAAAAAGAAGATTTTTTTCAGTTGGGCTTGTTTGGGCTTATTACAGATCTATCTGTTTAACCTACCAGTGAATGCAGCCAAGGGTTAACTAATAATTAAATGATGAAAACTGCTTTCATTTTCAAAAGTGGGGTTGGGCAAAAAAAATTGTATCTGAATTGCCCCCCCCCCCCTTTACTGTTAATTGGTAAAATTATTATAAAAAATAAACAAATAAAAAGGCAGCCATGTCCATCAGTGATATCCAAATTACTTCAAACAGAAGTTATTTCCGCAACAGCAGAACATCAGAAATCAGTCAAAAGCCAATTTTTACGGTTGGGGGTTCTCTCACCACAAAGTTGGCTGTTTGGGGTGAATCGATATTCTGATCGGACATGCATTTCTGAGTTAAATGGTTAAAGAAACGCGCATTCGAATGAAGAAAAACAGTGATCGTATGTTTTGACTATTTATTCATCAATATCATATGAAAGAACACACCAGAAAGTGTGTTTTTTAAATACGAGGGCATTATTTTTTTACAACTTCCAAACAACACGTGTTTGAAAAGTCAGCCATTTTATCGTCTGAATGCTTTTCGGTCCGCTCAGTTCGCCCCGCCGGGTTAAATTAAAGTAATATAACTTAGTATTTTGGTCTGGAGGCTTTGAAACGAATTCTTGAGGCGTTCAAACTTAAGTATGTCCCCAGTGTGCTGTAAGCTTTTTTTACAGAACCTGAGCACACTGTGTGAGTGGAAACTTCACTTCATGAGTGTTTTTGTCATAATCAACCAATACTTACTCCTCGTCTAATCGCAGCCACTCAGTGTGTACTATTGGCAATGGCAAATTATGGATAACAGCCTTGCTTTGAAAACACAGACAGATGAAATTTAGAATCAGGCTTTTTTTTCTTCAACTCGAGAAAGAGTTCATTGAATTTGGCAGCTGATAATTTTGACACTTATTCCCAATTAATCGACTAGGTAAAAATGAAGTCACACCTCAACATCCTTATAGAGTTAGCACAAATAACTATAATAAATAATTCTAGTAGTTTGTTCAGCAATTAAAACCAGTGGCAATAATCTTTTTAATAAGACAGTCACCACAATAGGATTAATGATCAGAAGTTTGATCAAACAGCCACCGATTATTGTATAAACCTTATGTTATTCTTAATAGCCTATTGATATAGACGGTTTAGTTCGAATTTTGCTTCAAAACAGAATCGCTTGACAATAAGACTCTGGTAGCCAAAAACGTTTGAGATGAAGAGAGAAAGATGAACTAATACCAGAACTGTGAAAGCCCGTTGAATCAGAACCACGGAATACATATACTAGTAGCCAGTTTATGATGGGTGGGGTTGTGTCATTCCCCCCCCCCCCCCCAAGAACCATAGGAATGAGGCCGGGATGACTACAGCCCTCCGTTGCCACAGAATTGATATGCCGCAGGGGGGGGGGGGGGGGGGGGGGGGGGCGGCATTGCACAGTGATGACCAATGTAGAATATTGGAGGGGTAGGAATAACCCATTACGTCCAGCCCATCCAGGCGATTCACAATGGGGCCCACCTCATATAAAAGAATTTGCTTGTACACTTATTTGTTATCATGAGGTGTCCAGCAACCTGGCGGCTCATAGATAGCCTACCATGTGGCCTGTTATCTGAAAATTTGCTTGATGTTCCAACAAGCTTTTTGTCAAATCCCTCATTGGGTGGAGGGGGGGGGGGGGGGGGGGGCTTGTGTCAAAATCGGAAAGTGGTCGGAAAATTGACCATGGCGATGTTGAGAATGGAGGGTGGGGCTGTTGAACAAATTAATGGCGCCGATAGGGCGAGGGTAAGGTTTCCGCCAATGAATATAATTTCCCCCCCCCCCCCCCCCCCCCCCACCAGCAGCACCCGATTGAGGAAAACCTAGCTAGATGCCCTTGGCACAAGGTACAGATTAAGAATCTTAGTCGAGGTGAAATTTATTTTTGGCCTGCAGTGTAGACCCAAATGACTTTCCGAAAAAAGGAAGATGGGGGGGGGGGGGGCGGGGGGGGGGGTGGTGGGGGTAGGCCTATGCACAAAAGTTTAATTGGCCTACCGATGAGATTTTCCTTGCCCCTCCCCCCCTCCCCTCCACTGATTTGCAATGCATCTGGCCAAAACAGAACAGACACCGTGATGCTTCTTATCACTGTTAGTGATAACGTGCGGCAAAACCATTAAAATGACATGGTTGGAGGGGGGATGCTCAAGGGGGCAGCTCTCGAAGAAATTAAGTTCTGACATGACCTCAGAAGCTCGGCCGTATTTCCACCGGGTGGTGGGGGTGAAATGTGACGTTTCAAGAAAACGTTTTACCCGAGGTTGGTCAAATGTCGACGTGTCTCCGATATTACGGTCCCCGTCCCTTAGTTCATTTTTTCTGAGCCACCTTAAATAGGGCCTATTGATTTTAGTTGACATTTTATGTTTAGACAAAGAGTTATTATTATTATTTAGGATCTAGACATGGAAGTGCTCATTTACATGAAGGGTCTACCATAAATGGCGAAAAGAAAGACAGTGGGGCAAATAGGGACACTCGCAGTTCGCCGAGGGAACGGCACAGTGGTACCAACTCGTCTCAACTCGCCTGTCTTTTGTTTCTGTTTCTGCCTTTTAACGGCTACATATTGTTGGGATTTAAACAGAAAAAAATCTCCACGGTGCACTTTTTTCCCTCACACCGCCAGAATCACATTTCAAAACTGCAGTTGAGAAACGAGTCAAACCCAGAGCCCAGGTTGATTTAATAAATAGATTTTCGGTGGGTAAACTTACCAAATGCATAAATAATATTTAGGTAGGCTAGTCTGGGTTAGACAACAGAATGCGTACACAGTTTTCGTACCAGTCAAAGAAAACATCGACTCTGGGTTAGCGATTTGTTTTATTTCAAGCATTTTCAATTTATTATATTTTCTTCATGTGACAAAATATCGAGAGAATATAACCACATGTGAATTATTTTGTGAATTGCGAGTTGACAGAAGCACATACTCTTATTATTATTACATACTCAAAGCGTCACGGTTGAACACCGGGTCACAACAATACCCATGTATAAAGCCTTTGTTTTCTCAAATTTAATTAACTACTGTTTTCATGGAACAAAGATTTGATCTTCATAATCCTTTTCATGCCACGCCACGGTGTTAAAAAATCAACACCGTGTGACACCGGCTGAAAAATGCGATTTTCACTCAGCAACGGGGGCGGATGATTGGGACGTAATACACTTGGCACGTACTGTACACTGTAAGTGCACATGTCAATACAGCTCGGGCTAGAGGCTGTATTTATGAACCGATCTTCACAAAACTTCTTGGGTACCTTTGTTATCTCCTTGGGACGAGAACGAGTGTTTCTGGGTGCAGTCCAGAATTCAAGATGGCTGCCAGTGGCCATTTTGTACCGAAATTAGGTCCAATCAGTTTTTTGTCACAACTTCTACACAGCTCATATTTGTGAACTGATCTTCACGAAACTTCTTGGGTACCTTTGTTTTCACCTTGGGACAGGAATGAGTGTGTTTTGGGGTGCCTTTGTTATCACTGTGCTATGAGAACAAATATTTTGGGGTTCAGTCAGACCCACTCTGGGACTCAAAGATTTTTTCTAGTTTAGCATCTGACTGTCACCCACCTTTGCAATACTTTACCTATACATTTGTTACAGGCAACAGTCAGTATTTATGTACAGACCGTTACAATACTTTATATGTACCTTTGTTATCAGGTCATTACCTAGATGTTTGTCATTGCTGTGTCACATACTATACATGTAACATGTCTTTGTCTTGACAAGTTGAGCTACAGTGTCATTGACTTTTTCATTTATGGTTTCATCCATATTGGCCCACAAACCTGTTGATTTCTGGTACACGCACTGAAGTAAACACATGGGCGATTGAACAACGACTAAATAGTATACTTCTTTATTATTATTTATGGTCAATGCAAATAACATTGGCCGGCCCGATATAATAGTTACAGCTGAAGCAAAGAACACACTACAAATATAGGTACCTTAAGTGCAGTTAACCACGGTCAAACACGCTGGTTAACTGGTCAGAAAAATGTCGTAACCACGGCAGCACTAAATCAATCTTCCAAATTCACAAAGAAGCACTGCTTCTATAATAAATGCACTGTCCTAGAACAACAATAATCTCCAATGGAAACAACTGCTGTGTTTTAACTGAAGTGAGCCTTTCTGAAATGACTTTCAGAAAAATGAGTTTTTTGTATTCTGTTGACAAACCTTTATATAGTAACCAGATAGAATGTCCAAGAAGATAAAAATTCTACAAAGTTCTAACAGTTTCTAGGTGATTCTGTCATAGTTCAAGTAAACAAGTTCCTTGACCCACTTTAAAACAATCAACAGCTATTTGTACAATGGATCAGTGTAACAAAGATGTAAACAAGGTCACCGAGTGCAAATGAGTTAGACCAGTCAGAAAACGCAGATAAAATATCAGTCTCGATATAATATGGGGGCTATATAACACTTCATATAATGTCTGGATGAGAACGTTTCCTTTTGGTCGCGACTTGTCAACTGTGACAACTACAGGGGCCCGAATCCGAAAACCTTTAGCACAGTCTACAGGTAATATTTGTAGAGGGATTTCTTTGTAACTTGGTAGGTTGACTGAACTTGACTCCATATAATGCTGAGATGATAACGTCCCCTTTTGCTTGTGATTGGTCAACTGTGACAGCTACATGAGAATGTTTCCTTTTGGTCGCGACTGGTCAACTGTGACAACTACAGGGGCCCGGAGCCTGAAAACCTTTAGCACAGTACACAGGTCATATTTATGAAGGGATTTCATTGTAACTTGGTAGGCTGACTCCAGATAATGCCTAGATGAGTATGTCCCCTTTTGGTCATGATCATTCAACTATAATAGCTGCCCGAGCCCAAAACCCGAAAAACTTTAGCCAGACCGCAGGTCATATATATGAAGGGATTTCATTGTAACTTGGTAGGATGACTCAGTATAGTGTCTAGATGACGTCCCCTTTTGGTTGTGATCAGTCAACTGTGATGCCTGCACATGCCCGAAGCCCAAAAACCTTTAGCAGATTCTGCAGGCTGCATTTATGAAGGGGTTTCATTGTAATCTGAAGGATGACTCCTTTTCGAATAATTACACTGTAACTTGGTAATTTCTTATCAACCTACCTTACAATTGTTTACCACAGGCTTGCACTACAGTGGAAGACCCTAACTCGGATAAATACTCTCTATTTTAATCTTTCCCAAGAGATTTGGGAAAGAAAAGTGGTGTAAAAACACCACGGAAAAATAAGCCCAAACTGGGTCGAGTGCCATCGGTGCACACCCAGTTGGGGACGCTCTTCTCTTAGTACAATTCCATGACTTATGTTAACCAGTGCGCAAGTACACGTAGTCATCAAACCATTCTTTTTTTGTCTGCTAAACGTGGTTGACGTGTCGCCATCTTTGCATTACGATACAGTGATAATTCAACTTGTTGATAATGGTTTTCCTGTGACTGAAATTATGGATCTGAAGATCATATAATAACAGGACTGTGTTTTATATGTTCTCGTTAATAGTTTCAAACCACATTCTAATTGTATTTTATTTATATATTCCGTTTTCCACGAATTTTTTTTTCGACATCGTGTCAACGCGGTTCGGAAATAAAATTTTTCGGTTGATAAATTTTATTATTGTTATTGGAGTTAGGTGTCAATGAGGGACTGTAGGGACAGGATTTCTTCACTCTGTTGAGGGCTGAATTTCTGTTTTTAGCTCACCTGACTGAAAGTCAGGGTGAGCTATTCTGATCACTTTTCGTCCGTCGTCTGTCGTCCGGCGTCCGTCGTGAAGGTGGTGTTTGGGTTTTTTCTCCCAAACCACTGGCCGCATATTAATGAAATTTCATGTGAGAAGGGGTTATGTATGTGGACTTTGATTTTTTGTCAAATTAGGTTTCGGCTCACATTGAGCAGAGGGATGGGGCAAAAATGCTCCAATTCTTCAAAAAAATCTTCTTCTCAAGAACCAGCAATAGCAGAGACTTGATATTTGGTATGCAGCTTCCTTTTGAGGTGTAGACTCAAGTTTGTTCAAGAGAAGTTGGAGGGGCTATATTTGACGATGTTAAAGGAGGGGCAAAAATTTTGGCCCCGCCCCAAATTTCTATTTTCCAAACCGCGAGGCCGATTTGAACCAAAATTTACATGAGTGCTTATTGGGTCATAAGTACCTAATTTATGCCAAATTTTTTTTCCCCATAGCCCCGTGGGAACCACAGGAGCTAAAAATAGAAAAAAATGAAAACGCCCATATCTCCAAAACTACACGGCACTGAGAATTCTTATTTGTTGTGAAGCTTCCTTATGACCAACAGAATGGAATGGTCAAAAAAAATTGCCATCGGTTTTAACATGGTGTACTTTTCGGGGACTTTGAAAAAGTGCTGCGTCAGCATTTTTTAACACTGTGGGTAATGGGAAAAACATAAGACTACTTTTCTCCGAAACCACTGCTCGAAAAGCTTTAAAATTTCACATATAACATCTTTGGAAGATTGTTTCACATGTTTATTGAAATCAATTCCCTGGGTCGATATTTGGGCTCTCTATGGGAGCCCAAATGTTTAAATTAGTGCAGTATGAGGAGTATTTTTTAAAAATCTTCTTCTTCAGATCTAGCAATAAGAATGTTTTGATATTTGGTATGCAGCATCCTTAGGGGGGTGAGATTCAAGTTTGTTGAAGCCAAATTCCTGGGTTGATATTTAGGCTGAAAAGGGTCCCGTTGTGGACTTCAAAATTTTGGACCAAAATCCCCCAAATTTTTTTTTTGTTTTTTCTGCCTTTCGGTCAATTTTAAGACAAAAAAAAAAAAAAATTGTTTTTTTTTCCCCTGAAAATTTGGGGGTCCAGGTGGGACTTAGAAAATTTTGGACCAAAATGTGGAAATTTTTTTTTTTGTTTTTTAGGCATTTCTGTCAATTTTAAGACAAAAAAGAAAAAAAAAATTTTTCCCCTGAAATTTGGGGTCTGGGTGGGACTTAGAAAATTTTGGACCAAAATCCGAAAAAAAATTTTGTTTGCTTTTTATGCATTTCTGACAATTTTAAGACAAAAAATTTTTTTTTTTTTTTTCCCCTGAAAATTTGGGGTCCGTGTTTTGGACCAAAATCCGGAAATTTTTTTTTTTGTTTTTTAGCTCAACTTGACAAAGTCAAGCTGAGCTATTGCCATCACTTCTCGTCCGTCGGCGTACGTACGTACGTACGTCCACAATTTCCTTTGGCACACCTCACAGGTCGCACTTATGATCAGATTACTTTGAAACTAGGGATGCTTGTTTGGGGTGACCTCTAGATGGGAGCTATCGATTTTCTTCAATTTCTGTCAAAAAATGTTGCCGCGGCCAACGTTCTTAGAACTTAGTTAAGTCAAACCACAATATTTCCCTTTCGCACACCCTACAGGGCACATTTATGATTTGATTGCTTTGAAACCTGGTATGCTTATTTAGGGTGACCTCTAGATGGGAGCTATCGATTTTCTTTAATTTCCGACAAAAAATGTTGCCACGGCCAACGTTCGTATAACTTAGTTTAGTCAGACCTCAATTTTTCCCTTTGGCACACCCTACAGGGCCCATTTACGATCAGATTGTTTTGAAACCTGGTATGCTTGTTTGGGGAGCCCTCTAGATGGGAGCTATCGATTTTCTTCAATTTCTGTCAAAAAATGTTGCCACGGCCAACGTTCTTAGAACTTAGTTTAGTCAGACGACTCAATATTTCCCTTTGGCACACCCTACAGGGTACATTTATGATTGGATTGCTTTGAAACCTGGCATGCTTATTTAGGGTGACCTCTAGATGGGAGCTATCGATTTTCTTTAATTTCCGGCAAAAAATGTTGCCACGGCCAACGTTCGTATAACTTAGTTTAGTCAGTCCTCAATATTTCCCTTTGGCACACCCTACAGGGCCCATTTATGATCAGATTGCTTTGAAACCTGGTATGCTTGTTTAGGGAGACCTCTAGATGGGAGCTGTCGATTTTCTTCAATTTCTGTGAAAAAATGTTGCCGCGGCCAACGTTTTTAGAACTTAGCTTAGTCAGAAGACTCAGTATTTCCCTTTGGCACACCCTACAGGGTACATTTATGATTTGATTGCTTTGAAACGTGATATGCTTGTTTGGGGAGACCTCTAGATGGGAGCTATCGATTTTCTTCAATTTCCGTCGAAAAAAATGTTGCCGCGGCCAATGTTCTTAGAACTTAATTTAGTCAGAAGACTCAATATTTCCCTTTGGCACGCCCTACAGGGCACATTTTTGATCGGATTGCTTTGAAACCTGGCAAGCTTGTTTGGGGTGACCTCTAGATGGGAGCTATCGATTTTCTTCAATTTCCGTCAAAAAATGTTGCCGCGGCCAACATTCTTAGAACTTAGTTTAGTCAAACCACAATATTTCCCTTTGGCACACCCTACAGGGCACATTTATGATTTGATTGCTTTGAAACCTGGTATGCTTATTTAGGGTGACCTCTAGATGGGAGCTATCGATTTTCTTCAATTTCTGTCAAAAAATGTTGCCGTGGCCAACGTTCTTAGAACTTAGTTTAGTCAAACCACAATATTTCCCTTTGGCACACCCTACAGGGCACATTTATGATTTGATTGCATTGAAACCTGGTATGCTTATTTAGGGTGACCTCTAAATGGGAGCTATCGATTTTCTTCCATTTCCGTCAAAAAATGTTGCCACGGCCAACGTTCTTAGAATTTAGTCTAGTCAGACCACAATATTTCCCTTTTGTACACCCTACAGGGCACATTTATGATCGGATTGCTTTGAAATCTGGCATGCTTGTTTGGGTGACCTCTAGATGGGAGCTATCGATTTTCTTCGGTTTCTGTCAAAAAATGTTGCCACTGGCAAAAAAAAAGACATTGGTACCAATGATCTTCAATTTTGCCATTTCATTTATAACTTACCAAGTTCAAGTTTGTCAAGTTGAGCTACAGTGTCATTGACTCTTTCATTGAATCGATGCTGACGATATATGATGGTATATAAATATTAACAAGGTACACAACTCGCTTTTCGAAAATGATAGCACACCTCTTCGCCCCCCCCCCCCCCCCCTCAAATTTGATTCACACAACGTATCCAAAAGTATCTGGTATCAGTGGAAAGAGGAATAAATAAGCTTTACAGTGGCATATTACACGACCGTTGGGTGTTCTTGGGTTGTTCATGATAACTGGGAGAAGTTGCGGAAAAGACCGGAAAACATTTAGTTGGACAAGATAGTGCTCAGTGGAAAGAGGTTTACGAGCGACAATTATCCGATTTATTAAAAATAATTCGATGTCCCATTGTCTGTGGATGGCAGATTCAAATATTAGCCGTATTCCTTTATCAATTTTCAATCTTGGGTTGACATTTATTCATTTCTGGAGTTCACATTTGCCGTTTATACACTTCTAGCTGTAACTTTGAAATATTTTCCAAGTTGATGGCATCCATAGATATGCGACTTGCGCAAAAAGTTTCCCCATTCTCCCATTGGCTTATTTTCATTGATGATTTTCTTGGCATAAATAGTAGCCAATGGGATGTTTTCGTGACCATCTTCGCTTCTATGAATGCCGTTAGCTTGTTTTGTTTCCAAAGGAAGATTAAAAAATGTGTAAACGGCAAATGTGATCGCCAGAAATGAATAAATGTGGATCCGAGATAAGTAATTGATAAAGGTATACGGTTAATATTTGAATCTGCCCTCCATAGACAATGCGACCTCGAATTATTATAATAAATCGAATAATTATCGCTCGTAACCCACTTTCCACTGTGCACTATCTTGTCCGACTAGATGTTTTTCGGCCTTTTCTGCAACTTCTCCCAGTTATCATGAACAATCCAAGAGCACCCAACGGTCGTGTAATACACTACTGTAAAGCTCATTCATTCCCCTTTCCATTGATACCGGGTACTGTTGGATACGTTATGTGAATCAAATTTGAGGGGGATATAACAAAGATGAGTGCTAGCGTTTTCGAAAAGTGAGTATTGTACCTTGTTAATATTTATATACCATTATGGGGGGGGGGGGGGGGCACGTCAGCATCGATTAAAAAATGCTACCAAATATAATTTGGTTTTCACAGCTTGTGCCGAGTACCTGTGACGCATTTAAGTCGCAGTGAAAAAAATTTATCGTCCTTCCAATTTGTACTTATATTTAATTTAAGATTGTCACGGTATTCACAGTGAGTTAAATGCAATATGTGAGGAACGAATTATTGCCACAGGCTTGACAGAATGTTCCTTGAAACTGAAACACGCAAAAGCTATTTCATTTCATCACGACATTTACATGTTGGTTTTACTGGGTAAAAAACTTCACTCATCATCAGACCTGTTAACGTCTGGAGGTGACCGTCGGTGAGATTTTGATGAGGTCTCATTGAGATTTCGATGCTTGTCAGTGAGATTTTTGTCCGCAGACAGCACATCAATAATTTCCATGTTACCTGTTACCTGTCTTTTCAAAAGCCAAAACATAGAAATATAGAGCAAAACAGAAATATGGATATGGCCATGTGCCAATATCTGAGCTTGTTCCAGTGACATCCATATTTCAATGGCTTTGTACTTGTCGGTTGTTTGTGGTAATTCAACCTTCAGCCACGCTGGTTATTCACTTGAAGTAGTTGGTCATTTATGAAGGGCATTTGGAATGGAGGTGGTCAGTTTTCAGTGAAATGTGAAAATTATGCCACAGCCACAGGACGAAACGTCGCGGGGATTTGTTGTTGTCCATTTATCACTACCAATTCGTGGATAAAAAAAAACGCCCAAGTGCTGTAAATTACCAACGTTTTAGAGATTTTTTTCGCAAAAAAAAAGACTTTCTTTCACAGTCTGCCTTAGAAAATCGCGAATTGGAATTTTTTCCCAACCTATTGAAAATTACTGCAACTCATTTGAATGAGCTGTTCGTCTACAAAATTTAATTATCTGAAATCCAAATTGCACAATAAATTTGTGCATACTTTTGCCCAATTTCGAGTGTACATAATTAATAGTAACTGCTACTCTTATATCAAGCAAAGATGTGTGTTTAATATATAATGAATTTCAGCAATTATCCTGCATCTCAAGTTCATTTATTTCGACTGTGAAATGTGTTGCAATAATCACAGAACACAATGGCCGGCCATTTACAAAAATCAGAATTGGTAATCAGTTCTGACATATGTGATGAAGTTTCACACAAACTTAAAACCTAATGACCTTACCAATGAGAGTAGAGCACATGCTTTTGTATTTGTAAACAAAAGCGGGTGGATTCAGTGATGCCGTGATGGATTACTGGTACTGAATAACTAATTTTGAAAAGTATTAAAGCGGGAGAAAATAGGATGTTGCCGTGAGTGCGGGAAATTGGGTACCAAACCGGGAGTCTCCCGGCGAAAGCGGTAGAGTTAACAGGTCTGCTCATCACGGAAGTCATGCTTGCATAGAATTTGGACACTTCTCGGCGACTGTAAATTCATTGACATGATGAGGAGCAGTGCATGACATAAATATTTTCCAAATCGGATTCAAGATGGCCGACTGGAGGCCATGTTGGATTGCTAAATACTTGTGGAGCGAACTACTTCCACAGTTTTAGTTGCATTTTCATGAAACTTTACCAAAATAATCAACATGATGAGCAGTGCGTGACATAATTTTTTTCCCGATTGGATTCAGCATGGTTGACTGGTGGCCATATTGGATTTTATTGTTACTTAGAAAAATTGAATGCCCCATTTCCGTCACCCACACTAGGCGGTATGCCACAGTGAGGGTATACCGGGCGACAGACCATCTCTAGTTTGTGTTCAGATTTGGCGAGTTAGTTGAGAATGCGTAAAGTAGAAAAAACACGTAACCGAAACCGAAACCTAGGTCTTCACCCCCCAAGAACCCGAAGTGAAAAAATCACAACCGCCAATCTCCAGTTGGCAACAATCTTTAAACTTAGTTAAGTTGGGCATCAGTATTTCCCTTTGGCACACCCTACAGGGCACATTTACGATCAGACCACTTTGAAATATGGAATGCCTGTTTGTGGTGACCTCCAGTTGGGAGCTATCGATTTTCTCCCATTTTTCTATCATTTCCATCGACCTTTGAACTTAGCTAAGTCATGCATCAATATATTCCTTTGGCCTGCCCTACAGGGAACAGTTATGATTGAATCACTTTGAAACTTGGCAGGCTTATTTGGGGCAACCTCTAGCTGGGAGCTGTCAATTTTCGTCCATTTCCATCAAAAAATGCTGCCGTTAACAACAAACTTTGAACCTAGTGCATTTGTGCATCAATAAATTCCTTCAGCACGCTACTGAAGGCTCATTTATGATCGGATTGTTTTGAAACTTGGTATGTTTGTTTGTGGTGACCTCCATATGGGAGCTATTGATTTTTTTCCATTTTCCTCAAAAAACGCTGTTGGTATCAACCTTTGAACTTAGGGCATTTGTGCATCAATAAATTCCTTTGGCACACCACACAGATCGCATTTATGATCGGTTTGCTTTGAAACTTTGTATGCTTATTTAGAATGACCTCTAGTTGGGAGCTACCTATTTTATTCCATTTTCTTCAAAAAGTTTTCCGTTGGCAACAACCTTCAAACTTGATGCATTTATTCATGAGCATTTTCCTTTGGCGTGCCCTACAAGTCACACCACTTTGAAACCTGGTATGTTTTTTGTGTTGACCTCCAGATGGGAACTTCTTTCATTCCGATCAAAAACATTGCCATTAACAATGACCTTCAACTGCCCTTTTGAGTGTTGACAATTTCCTTTGGCACACCACACAGGTCGCATTCATGATCTGATAACTTGGTAACTTGGTGTGCTTTTTGTAGCAAACTTTATGTGAGCTATTGATTTTTAGCTGCGACTAGCAACTCTATAAGTGACAATGTCGGTCTGTCGGTCTGTCTGCCAGTCGGTCTGTCGTTCTGTCGGTCGGTCTGTCTGTGACAAAACTCAATAACTTTTGAAATACTTGATGGAATGACTTTATATTTGGCATGTACGTGTATCTTATTGATGTCTAGCCACTGTTCAATGCATGTGTTGTTCCAATTATTATTCTTGGAGTTATGGCCCTTGATGGACTTAGAATTTTGTGAGATTGCACCACCTGTCGCAGCTACGGCGTCGGTGTCACGATTTTTAATAGAGTTTTTACCAAAACTCGACTTATGGCCTGGCAACCGATACGGCGGCAGGCGGGCGGGCTTCATCTCCAATTGCTTATAACTTAGTCATTTTCAACCCGATTAAAAAACTTTTTGGTATGTGAATTTATATCCATAGTCATCAGCTGCTGACACAATATCGTGTTTGCCTGTGCATTTTTGCTAGAGTTATGGCCCTTGATCAATTTATTATTCGTTAGCATGATAACTTGAACAAATGTTAACCGTTTTCTTTCATATTTTGTATGTGGCTTTCTATCAATAAAATGCAGGTCGAGTTCGGAAACCAGCTTCGTCTGATGATATTTGATGGAGTTATGCCCCTTGATTATTCATTTTTAACTAATTTATTATTCGTTGGCATGATAACTTCAACAAATGTTAACCGTTTTTTTTCAAATTTTGTATCTGGCTTTCTAAAAATAAAATGCAGGACGAGTTCGGAAACCAGCTTGGTCTGATGATATTTGATGGAGTTGTGGCCCTTAATTCATCATTTTTAACAAATTTAACATTCGTTAGCGCAATAACTCGAACAAATATCATCAGACCAAGCTGGTCATGGATTTGAGGCCAAGGGTGGCGTAAAATCTCGACATAGCACCCCTTGGTGGTGCACCCCTCTTGTCTTTCATTTCCTTTGAGAAAAGTTGCTTTTAGCAATGATCTTTGAACTTTTTGTATCAACATTTTTCTTTGGTATGCTCCGCAGGGTGCACTTATGAATGGATCAGTTTAAAACTTGGTATGCTTAATTTGGGTGACTTCTAGATGAGAGCTATAGATTTTCTTCCATTTGCATCTAAAAATATTGCCCTTAGCAATGATCTTCAACTTTGCTATTTTATCTGTCGACAGTTTTCTTTGGAACAATGCTCATTTCATGTTTGATACAATCGCTTTAAAACAGGGGGTGCTTGTTTAGACTGACCTCTAGATGTGTGCTTTGACTTTCTTTCATTTCTCTCGAAAAATTTGCCCAAGTGTTGCCATTGGCAATGATCTTTGAACTTATTGCATTTGTGCATCAACATTTTCCTTTGGTAAGCCCTGCTGGGTGAATTGATGAATGGATCACTTTGAAACGTATGCATGTTTAGGGTGACCTCTAGAGGTGAGCTATTGATTTTCTTCCATTTCTGACAAAAAACATTGCCGTCAGCAGTGACCTTAAAATTAGTGCATTTGTGCATCGATGTATTCATTTGCATGCCATACAGGGCACATTTATGAATGGATTGCTTTGAAACTTGGTTCAGGTTCATCAAAAAAACATTGTTGTAGCAACAGCTTATGAAATTGATACATTTGTGATTCGACATATTCATTTGGCACGCTCTGTAGGACACATTTATGAATAGATTGCTTTGAATCTTGGTATGCATGTTGGGGGTGACCTCTAGATGGGAGCCATTGATTTTCTTTCATTTCCATCAAGAAACGTTCTAGTTAGCACCAAACTTTAAACTTAGTACATTTGTGCAGCAAGTTATCCCTTTTGCACTCCCTACAGGGCATATTTATAAATTTCCATGGAAAATGAAAATAAAAACATTGCCCCTAGAAACGACCTTCAAACTTAGTGCATTTATCCATTAAAATTTCTCCTTTGGCATGCCTCAGAGGGCACATTCATTATCAGGTTGTTTTGAAAATTGTTAGCCCTCAGCCAGTCAATCCGCTCCACGCTAATTCCACAAAAATGCTGTGGAAAGCAATAAAGCCACAGACGATCCTTGAAAGAAAACTCAGAGCTCGGAATCAATACTTCCATGGATGTCAGCAGGAAAATATTGCGTCTCTTTTTTTCCATGCTTTTTCACGTCCACCATGGACCCATGTAAAAGTGGCTTTCTGCACCGACTGTACTGCAGTAAGAATATACATGATTACTCGCAAGAGCAAATTGTTATCTAAAGACGTTATTACTGAATAAATTATTGAGGTGGGAGTGGGGTGGTGGTATCACATCCCTAAATCTACCGGAGTGATTTTCCTGTTCTTTCCTAGAAAATGGGGTGCACGGGGACTCATTGGTAGACTGTTGGACTTCTATGCTAGAGGTCCCAAGTTTGATCCCTGTCCAGGACGAACCTCATTGTGTCCTTGGGCAAAGCACTTTATCCAGATGACGCCGTGTACTAAGGCATATTGCAGGTGAGTGGTGGCAGATGCACATGTCTTCAGTCACTGTAATCCTGCTTGAGCAGAGCTTGAACAGAGTTAGAATATTGAGGAGCTGACAGTTGCTTGTTGATGCTCGGTGGTTCTCTCCGGGTACTCCGGCTTCCTCCACTCGTAAAACTGTCATGATTAGCCATTGTGCATCAGTATATTGTCTTAAACACCAATAGATAAATAAATAAATGAATAAATTTCCTAGAAAATCCCAAGTAAATTAAATTGATATGTCTTTCCAGGTAGCTGTTTCTCCTTTCCTTTTTTGAGTTCAAATGATCGTGTTAAACAACTTGAACTGGCTGTTATCTGTTATAAAGAAAGAAATGGGAAAATTACTCCAAAAGAATCCTGGCCTAGTTTATCCAAAAGAGGTTTGTGAAGTCTTTCAAGAGATGTTTCGGCACATATCAAGAACAAAGGTAAGTCTTGTTTGCAAATTTTGGTTTGATTTGAAATTTCTGCAGGTCTTAAAATTGCTGCAAGAATCAAAATTGATCCTCTCTAATGATTCATACAAGAGCAGATTTCATTCTTGTAAAATGTTCATTTTATTCTTGTAATATAGATTCAGAAAGTGTTCTAAAAGCCCAGAGAATTTGTCTTCTATCTTTATTCCTTTGTGATAAGGTAATGCCAGGACTCAGCAGTTGTGTCTAGTTAAGCCATGGCTGCCTGATGCCTTTATGTACAGCCAGGGACCAGCCTAGGGGGGAATTTACGGAGACTCATGTCTCCCTCCAGAAAAAATAAGGAAACTGCAAAGTCAAGTAAGGAGACATCATAGGCATGTGGGGAAGATGAAGAATATTTATGTAACACCCCCTCCAGCCCCTTCATATTTTCACCTCATGGACCTCCATTAACGCCCGATTAATCCTGGTCCAGTTGTCTATGATGCATTCTATGCCAGGTTAAAAAATCACAAAGTAATTATTGATTGACAATCCCCCACTGCTTCCCTCGTCTTCATGACCCCTCCCCTCATCTTTGAGTTAATCCCCCCCCTCCCTCCCCCCCCCCCCCCCCCCCCCCAGCTCCCTTCTGTGGTTGCTTTTCACCAAAGTCGACAAAGCTAATAATTTCCTGATTGTGAAAGTGTGAACATGACCAGATGAAAGATGGTTGCTTGGAAGGTACTTTATAAGATCTTTCATTTGCACCCTGTACAAGCTTTTCTTGTCATGACTAAAGCTTTTTTTGCGTGTTTCAATTCCATTCGTGATTTTCTGGGAATAGACGGCCCAACAGTTAACGGCCCTCAGCAAAACGAAATAAAAATAGTGTTAGAAAATATGTCTGTTGTGCAGACATTTTCAGTGGAGAATTTTTGGCATCCTAAGCGACTTAACCTACTTTCAAACTGGGTTATTTTGTTGAGTCGCATAAGTCACCTATCATTGCTTCGACACTATAAGCTCTGATTGAAATGGAAAATAAAAAAGAAATAAAAAATCTGCAAAAAGTGACAATGGAAATTGATTATCCTGTGATTTCAAATAAATAGTCAGTTATTGTACGAATGAAAGTGTCCATTTATCACACTGAATTGAGCACATTAGATTCTTGAGAATAATTGTTTTTATGTAAACCTTGGATCACTCAGTTCATTCAGTCTTTCCTTATTTTGGCCAATTTTTAGAGGGCGACTTGTAATTGCCCCACTATTTTTCTATTTGAATCAGATCACATATGTTCAAATTGTCTGCGTAAGATTCGAAATCGAATCGAATCTTGGAACCCTCACAGGGCCCTACCTAACAGCTCAATTCTAGTACTACACACCCCCATTTATATCATCATAGGTTTTTGTGACATCAGGGTATCAAATTGGGTGGCACAGTGGTTATGACAATGAAATTCAAACTGAGAGGTCTACGTTCGATACCCTGCCAGGGGTAACTGCATTGCGTCCTTGGGCAAGGCACTTAATCCTGATTGCCCACATGGGGGCATGTTTGTGCCGTGTACTCAGGCACACTGCATGTCAATGGTGCACTTGTCTTCAACCAGTGCTAACGCTGCTTGTTTGGTGTTTGTACATTGGGGAGTGTGACAGTTGTTTGTGATTGCTTGGTGGTTTTCTCCAGGTATTTCGGCTTCCTCCACCCATAAAACTGTCCCACTTGAGGTGACCCTGGCTGTCGAAACAGGGTTCCCGCGGGCCTTGAAAAGCCTGGAATTTAAAAAATGAAATTCAAGGCCTTGAAAAGCCTTGAAAAATGAAGCATTGTGCGCCGAGTTGAGATGAATGAAATACGTCCGAGACGGTTCGAGTGATTCAACTACGATAAGCCTGGAAAAACCTTGAATTTAACTTTCTATTAGCCTTGAAACTCCGTGAATTTGGGGTGTATATGGCCTGGAAAAGTCTGAAATTTCATGTCAGGTCAGGTGCAGGAACCCTGCGAAAGTGTCATTAAACTCCAATAAATATATAAATAAATAAACCAAATCAGGTTTCTTAAAAACATACATAATTACTGGCAAGAGTGGACAGGAAACCAGAGACTTCAGTGAGGTCAAAAATGTTCTTACTGGATAATTAATTGTGCGGAGGTGTTACACCCTCCTAAACTAAATCAGTCTTGGAAACTAATTGTTCAAAGTGAATTAAATTGATGTGCCTTTCCAGGTAGTTTTGTTTTTCCATTTTTGAGTTATAGCAATCATATCAAACAACTCCTATAGTTATAAAGAAGAAAATGTGACAAAATCCTCCAGAAGAATCCTGGCCTGGTAAATCCAGAGAAATGTATGAAGCCTTTCAAAAGAAGTACAGGCATGTGTCATCAAGTAAAAAGGTAAGCGTTATTTACAAATTTTGATCACAATTGATTTGAAACTTCTCCAGGTCTTAAATTTCCAGCGACTCTGCAAGTGTCAAAATTGATTCTCTCAAATGCTTCTCGTAAGTACAACTTTCATTGTTGCAAAATGTTTATTTCATTCTTACATAAATTCTGAAAGTGTTCGAAAAATTGAGAATTTGCCTTCTTTGCTCCTTTATTTTAAGGTAATACTTAGACTCAGCTGTGTGGTGTCTTGTGAAGTCTTGGCTGCCTAATGCCTGTAAAGACAGCCAAGACTTAATTTGAAACTAAATTCTGGTGTTGAAAGTATCATCGACTCTTAATGCACTGAGTGTTTTCAAAATATTTTTTATCAGATCTGGACATGGCTTCTTTGGAGCAGCCATGACTAGATTTGATAAAAAAAAATTATCCATAAGTAACTCAAGAAATCTTTGGTCAAAAAGTCAATTCAATGTACAGCTGGTGAATTTGATTTTTGTGACCAAATTATGCTTATATCAGTGGCAAGAGAAATCCTGTCCTTGTGGTAGCACACCTTCCATAGATGATAATTTTCAAGTTTCAGTTGCTGAAGTTCTATGTCTTTGAAATTGACGAAATACTGAAGCGATTCCAAAATAAACTGATGGAATTCCAATGTATTCTTTTTTTCTTTTTTAAGATGAGCTTGACATTACACATGTATCTCTGACATGAGAACCACTTGTATTATTATGAAAACATGTGAGTCGATCAACCATCCATCTGCCATATATTGGCTTTATTGATAAAGTACAATTATAGCCTCATATTTTGCCTTTAGCCATTTCGGCTCTACATATCACAATATCTCCCCTTTTAACAAAAAGAATGTACTGCAAGTCAAGTCTTTTCACTGGTTTACTCTGATGGCTGGACCGTCTTAAGCTGTATTGTGTGTGAAATATTTTTTTTGTGGTGTGACGTGCCTCCTAGCGTGGGGGGGGGGGGGGGGGGTATTGGGTGTCTACCTTTGTAACTGGTTTGGGTGGTAGTAGTTTGGGTTTTTTGGTCTGTTAAAAGTTTGTGGGAAATACATCTCGTTATCTGATTCATCTAAAGCAGCTGATAAAGTGAATTGCTCAGAAGACTTCAACAAATCCACTCCATCCCTTCTCAAAATTTGTCCCTTTTCAATTAACATTTTGTATGATCTATCAGAGACCTTTCATAACACCCGGGCCTTTGTATTCCAAGAAGAACCTTATTTGATATGTACCATGTCACCTGAGGACAATTTGGGTAGGTCTTTTGAGTCTCTATCAAAATATATTTTTTGTTTTTCCCATTGCTTCTTTTGATGGTTCAAAACTTTGGAATTCTGTGTGACATTTATTTGTGGTAATTTTGTTCAGACTTTCCTACCCACAAACAATTCAGCTGGAGATTTTCCACTGTCAATTGGTACTGTTTGATACTGCAATAAAACTAAGTAAGGGTCCTGATTGTTTTTTTGTGCTTTTTTAAGGAGTCCTTTAAAAAACTTGACTCTCAATTTCAGCTTTACCATTTCCTTGTGAATGGTAGGGACCTGAAGGAATATGTTGAAACTAACATTTCTCAGAAATGTGTCTAAATTCTGAACAACAGAATTGTGGACCATTGTTCGACCTTACATATCTGGAAAACAAGCCAGAAGATAAGCAGACTGTCTTCTGCAGAATGAGGTTCGCAGAGGGTGAATTTGGTGATGCTACCCTGCACCCGTGCAGGGTAGCATTACTAAATTTATCCTCTGTGAACATCAGTCGGAATCAGGGTCTCAAGCCTAAACAAAAAGAGGTACCCAGAGAATAAATTGGCCCACTATATGGGATAGCATCAGCAAATTCTCCCTCTGGGCACCTCATTCTGCAAATGACAGATGCTTATTTTCAGGCTCGGGAAAAGATAGATTTTATGTAGGTAATGACAGAACTGGCTGATGTGCTTCTCAATAAATCTAGTTCTAGAAGGTTTGAATAATAATCTATAAGGTAGTCTTTCCCATTGTAATAAAATAAATCAATCCAAACATTCTCCTAGGGTCTTGTTGGTATTGCATCTCCTTCAGACCTGATGCTGGTGCACTGGCTGTGTAAGCTCTCTGTTAGAGTGCCTGTTGCACAGACGTTGTAACCTGGTGAGCATACATCAACTGCTTGAACTTCTTCCCAGAAATAAGAGACTCACAACGACCGGAAGTGGCCAATTCCGTTTTTAGAAATATATCTGCCCATCCATTTTCACTGAGCCGTTGACCTGTAACTGACTTAAACGCCATCTCAGTGTACATTCATCTGAGCCTAGTAACTACCTGCGACTCGCCAATACACTCTGGAAACTTTCATTGAATTTGCTTTGCTAAGCTGAAAAGTGGCTGATCAACAGCAATCACTGGTACTTGCCCTGGGTTCAGAAACTCCACCGCATCCTGTATCAGCATCAATGCATGCATTAGCATCAGCTAGTGGAATTCTGACCAATGTAGCTGCTCATTGTCCTCAAGCGACCCACATTCAACTGCATTAGATATTTTATCTAACCACGCATCAGTAGCCATCACAAACGCTTGTCCATATGTCATATGTCGCCATCAACTGAGGGAACAGTCATGTCCGCATTACTGAGAGCGACTAGTTTTACCACGTGTAACTTGTAGGTATTTTGAAGCTTTTTGCTGAATTTATAGTTGTTTGACAATCGGGGTCTGGGATGGTTCTATCTCTTTTTCGTCACCATTTTCAGTTGTAACATGATTTGTTAAGGGTATTGCAGTTCAGTGGAAAGACTTAAGCTGTGGTCAATGAAGGGTTATTATTGTCAGTATTGTCGATTGCAGGAGAAGTAAAAACATCAGCAAGCCTATCCAAAGGGGGGTAACAACACCATCATCCTCGAACTGTTTGCAAACTGTGTTGGCCAGGTTTGTTGAGATTTGTTTAACTCTATCATATGATATAAAGAGCCTCAGCTTATGTTTTCTATCAACCAGTTTCTTTTTTCTTGTCAGTGTGTACTGTGTAGAGCATTATGCCAAGGTATATGGGTAGAGGTTACTCCGTTACAGTTTCATGTCTGGAAGACTGTTTTTGCTTAGGGCGAAATCCAATTACATTGAATAACATCAACTGAGACATACTTCTGACAGCTTCTTCAGCACTATCATTGTCACAAGATCCACTGTCATTGCAATCATATTTAAGTATGCAGAGCATTAGGAATAGAGTCCTGCTGGCACGTTTCGCTGAATGTTCCATCAAATGATACGTTGTTTTTATGTTTCGACAAAATTCTGTTTCTCAGACACTGATCTTATCAAAAAGTGAGGAGGGAGGTTTTTATTTTTTTTGAGTTTTTGGAATTATCAGTATTATGCTAATAAAATTTCCGAACAAAATACATGAATTTTGTTTTTATTTTTCTTTTAAAATACAAAATGTCAATATACATGTGTTAATCTCTCTATGGCTTGGATTTTCTTGGTTTGCTATATCCGAGAAATGTCTAATGGTTTGGGTATGGAACATGATCTGTTTCCAAACTTGGGTGGTGTGGGTCAACATACCTCAGGGCACCGCACACAGTGTGAAGGAAGTTTTTCCCCATAAAGTCAACACTGAAACCTAATGCATGTCCATGCAATCAATCAATTTGACGTTCTGTATGTCTGGAAGCTTAGCTGTTTTCTGACAAGACATAAGCACAGAAAATGCATTTGCTGCTGTTCTGTCATAGGAGTCAGAGTTACCTGGACTGTCACGATATTTCTTGGAAACGTCAATGCGAAAATATTTTCCAAAAGTGACTGCAACAACCAAAAGAATTAACTTTTTTTTGGAGAAAATTTTCATGCTGTCCTGTTTTTACCTTTTCCAATGGTGACAGTTATTGCACCCACTGGCAAACAATACAGGTTTAATGATTCAGGGTTTTTGAGACTTTCAATGCCATCAGTTTCATCATTGATCAGTTGTTTGCACATGCCATCGACGGTTATAATGTTTGTGAAAGATAATACTGTCCATGGCATAAAACAGGTTGAGCCTGCCTAGATGCAAGCAGTTATAAGCAAATACATTGTGTTGAATGTTGACGTACAGGTACATGTACATGTGCTTACAATTTCCAGGAAAAGTACATGGAATTCCTTTCTATGAAAAGAGAAACTGACACAGCGACGACTACATTTCTGAACTGAAAATATCAGTTGCAGATCCCCTGTTCTTTTTACCCATCTTTTTTTTCACCCTCAAATATTTAGACTCCAGGTTATATGTTATTTACTCTACTAGGATTTTCGTTCATGAAACAGGGAAAGGGGAATGTAGTATGCATAATTACTGCCTATATATTGGGTTATTTTATTTCAATTTCGATTCTGTTGTTAGAATATTAAGTTGTGAGTATCTGAGGCCCAGGTCGATTTCTGTGGGGGGACATTTGCCATATGCATCGTGGAAGTAAACAAACGAAACTGAAATGATCCACGGTTTAACATTTATCAAAGGTGTTTATACTTGAAATATTTCCATAAAATATATTCCATCTGACCACATCATGATGTTTATAGCAGCTAGTTAACCCTTTACCTAACATGAAAAGCAGACGACACTTGCAAAAATAATTCTTGAATAACTAATTTTTTTCATTTTTTGTCTCAAAAACATAGGTTATGACACCTCGTTGGAACGAGCTCGTTCCAACGAGGGGTCATAACCTATGTTTTTGAGACAAAAAATGAAAAAAATAATGAAAATTAATAGGCGATTTTTGAGAATAGCGCTGGCCGGTTTTGGCCGTTACGTTAGGTAAAGGGTTAATTTATATCATTTCATTTATGAACACTCGGCAGGAATTTTGTTTATTATTTCAAACATTGATAAAAACATTTCACACGCATGTTGTTCAGTGACGCGGTAATGTCTGAGAAACATAAAATTTTCTTTTTTCCTCCTTAGTGACTTTTGCAATAAGGAATGCTTCCAAATCTTGTCTACAGTCACATGCTTGCATGAGTGTGTTACCCAAATCATCCTCATAGGCCACAAAAACATCCTTGCCTTTCTGAGGGCTGTCAGTTCAGGAATGAGTGTCATCAGCCTATTCTTTAGTCTAGTGGTATTCACTTTTTCCTGTTCACATGTTGAGTCTTTCCAAGTACATCTTGCTGAGGTCAAAAAGCTTATATACTACACTGCTGTCATTATCACACCTAGCATCCTCAATAAAGTTTGCCAGTTCTTTCTATCTTTCTGGCAAGTTTCACCTTTTACTACATCATAGTCAAGCTCAGGAGGCAATCTCAGCAAATGCCTCCATATTGCTTGCTAAATACATATAATCTGGTGGGTTGCCAATTGGATGTACAAGACTAATTTCTGGTTCCTTTTGACAAATGAAACATAACGACCAATTAAACTGTGTTTTAACTCCAGATCTTGGCTCTTTAATGCGTGTTTTAAACAGTTGAAACTTCTTTGGCATCTCTCAGAACCAAAATAGTGGTTGGTCCTGCAAATATAGATTAAAAACTGTTGTAAATCATACCAAAGGGTTGTAAATCAAAGTGCCCCGCATGGTACACAGGGAATAATAAGACCTAAATTGGTCATATTGGTCAACAGTGAGGGCCTTACATGACCTCCCTTGCTCTTAGAACTTTCAACACAGCCAACAGGCCATATTTATGAGGTGGTTTTGTTGCGAGTTGGTTAAGTGACTTTGTATTGTGATGTCCAGATGGATTTCTGAAAGAATGTCCTGATAAATTCCCCATTTTGCTTCAGTTCAGTCAACAATGAGAGCCATACAGGGCCCCAGGCCTCAGACCTAATTCTTCTACCATGCTGTACAAGAAGTTTTTGGGGGAATGATTTTAATGCAACTTGGTAATTTTGGTGACATTCTTTTAACTGTGAGGGCCACATCAACCCAGGCCTTAATTCTTTAGTACATTCTACACCTCAAATTATTCTTGTTGAAAACAGCATGTAGGGTGCAGAACATATTCTCAATTATCACAATTCTTGTCTTATTTAATAATCCTTTCATATACAGTGAACATTATCTTTTTCATCAAACACTACTCACAGTCAAGTTAAGATGCAGTGTCATTGACACTTTCATTTTTAAGGGCATTACAGTTTATTAGCTGCCATCCAGGAATGATTAACTGCAGAGGGCTGATAACTGGCCCAAGGGCAGTTAATTATTAGTGGAGAGCTGCCAATGAACACCCACTGAAATAAGGTTATTTTCTATTATTATCACTTTCGTATAGGTGACCTCCCGTTTGTCCGTCTTTCTCAATTAGGGTAATAAAAAAGTTCTAAAAAAGTGGGACAATCTGGGGGTGTTAATTACAAAAATGAAGCATTTGGATTTATAGTTTGTTTCATATTATTCAACAATATAATAACATCTTGAGACATCAAACTTGAAAATACTATGGGAAATACAGTTTTAACTGTAATATAGAATATTAATATATAACCTTCTAAATGTAACATTTCTGAAGGACTGTCTGCATACTCAAAAAATCCTGTCTCTTCATTCAACAGTCTTTGCCTACTGTCAATATTTCTATATTTCCAGGGGGGGGGGGGGGGGGGGGGGTGTTTTGGAGCAGGAAGACCACCTTCCGAAAGCTGCATCTGAGAAACTTCATTGAATGATTGGATAGCTTTTAGGTGGTCTATAAGGCTGAATATATTTGGTTGAGCAGTTTGGATCTGATTTTCATTTCTCTATGCCAACCTTCTAAATTGTTTGTTGTACTGTGGCCTTTGGTATTGAAATGATTCCATGATGTTATTTTGCCTTCAACCCACAGTGTAGTTACATAGTCAGTAAATGGTGTGGTGTTAACACTGGAATCCGACATTCCAAACTCGCCGAGTGCAAAAAATTGCATGCCGTCAACTAGTCCCTCTGGCACTAACGGCAAAACAGCGGCTCTGAGCACAAGTCTCCAAACTTCCTCATCTTCTTTATACTCAGTTTGTAACCAAGTGCTTTGTACCTGGTGCCATAGACACTGAGTATAATGAAAAAAACATCCTTTGACGCTCATACCAGGGAATTCGTGTTTAGCTGCATTTCGTACCATTGTTTCAAAGTCAAAAAACACCACTGTGTAAGTTAAGCTCTTAGGCGACACATACTTCTTTCAGGAGTTGAAAAAACTTTCTGTAAATGATCTCACTTTTTCCATGAAGAAGGGCAAAAACAATTGAGGCACGGGTGTTGCTTCTTCCCTACATCACTTTTTAATACTATTTAGAGTCTTTCATAGACTAATGCCTGTGTTGTTCACTTTGTGGTTATGCTGATGGTTGAAGCCAACTATTATTTTATTATGTGTATGCAATGTTGCCGGACATGTTCTTACAATACATTTCCAATATACCTTTTCTTGTCTTCAATTTTTTACCATGTAACATTACTTGTTAAACACAAGGTTCTGGCCACCATGTTTGTTCTCAGTGAACTCAGTTTGCATCTGTGCACTTGAAGATATGATTGAAAAATGAAACATATGAATGAATGAAATGTTTCTGTTGAATGCCAAGTACTTATACTAAAAAGTTGAAATGATGTACTGAATGCTGTGTATATTTCACTGGTGAAAATTATTCATTTTTAATAACAACCTCGTGATAACTGTTGATAAATGAGCACCATCTCAAGTAAACCCACAGTCAGATAATGATAAAGACTATAATATGTTTTTCAAGCAATGTGGGACAACCAGAAAATCTATCACGAGGTGTGAAAATCAAGTAGTGGGACAAACAGGATTGAACCATTACACAGACATTTTTGAAATAGCTTTTAAACAGTTATGTTGACTTGGACATGTTTTTTTATGTCACTATTAAAATAAGATGAAAATATTTTAGACATTCCTCTTCTTTGTCTACAATTACATGACTTTTATTTAGACACCACATAGAACAAAGCAGTGATGAGGTTACTGCATTTTATTGATATTAAACATGTATCTATGATTCGCTATTGCAAAATGATTTGTGATGTATGCATGCAAGACTGTATTAGAAATTAGACAAAGACATGGAGGCCTCCCAGCCGGTGTTATGGCTTGCCAAAATGTGTGGGACAGCCACAAAGTGCCCTGGATGGCAAAGGCTAGTCTGGAACATGTATCTGTCATGCTGTGCGCCTGGCAAACGGGATGGTGTGTACGCTCCCAAGCAGACATCTGTCCGGCTTTGGACATGCCCACTGGGAGACTGAATGGAGGGTGGGGAGGGGTATACACTGAGATGTTAGGCCCCAAACGAAACTGGTACGGGGCCATACCAGCTGAGAGCCCCCATGAAGAGAGACAAGGAAATGAGGTAAGAGATAAATGAATGCCCTGGCACCACAACCAGGCAAGCAAAGCTAAGGTATCCGAGAAGGCTCAGAAGCTGACTCATCGTAGCAGATTTTTTATGGTGGAATGTGTCCAGTTGCTGAAGTATGCGGAGCTGTTTGTCCTCAGGTAGTATCATTTCCATCTTTTTAGTATCTAGAATGATGCCCAGGTACTGGAAAGCAGTGAGCTGATCCCTGAGTTTTGTCAGCTGAGAGAGGAATCGAAGCATCCGAAAAATGTGTTGGAAGGCTTGGTGAATGGGAGCTGGGCATGTGTCAGCTGGACAGAAAATCATCCAAGAGGTGGAAAATGTTTGGGATCCTGAAAAGGTGTTGGGCAATCCAACAAATGGCTTCAGACAAATTATCCAATAATTTATGACTGGAAGTGAAAGTAATCGAGGTTGTCCCATTTGATGCCATAGAGATGCCAAAGACTGGGAGGGATGGGTATGAGTTTAAATGCATTTTGGCCTTGCACAGCCAGCAGTTGGGCCCTAGTTGTTGAATGACCTGTGCTGCATGGTCGTCTTTAGTCGATTGTAATGTATGATAAAGAAAAGTAATTCTAATCTTATCAGGAAATTGATGGATAGACCAGCAGAAGTGGAATGCGGAGCTGAAAGGTCGACAAACAGTGCTTGGAAGAGAATTTCTTTTGGACGAGCCAAAGAGGACTAATTCGAAAGGTCGGGAACGGAGGGGTTTGAAAAGGACCGATGAGGGAACCATTAGCTGTCTCAGACTTCAGCAGGTTGGAAACTATTTTGGGTTCTGCCATTGCGGATCTAAGATTTTTCAGTTCCAAATTTCAGATGGTGGAGAAGATATGCCTGTATCTAACCCCTCCTGCAGGCCTTTCAGGAGGGTAGACGCGAATTTCCTGTGGATGGTCATGCAGAGCTAGGCATAAATTGGCAGTGGAGTGTATGCCGTTGAGAGGCTGGATGGCGCCAATGTCCATTCGGGTAGTCAGT
The DNA here is from genome assembly GCA_031216915.1 of Pictodentalium vernedei. Taxonomy (NCBI): domain Eukaryota; kingdom Metazoa; phylum Mollusca; class Scaphopoda; order Dentaliida; family Dentaliidae; genus Pictodentalium; species Pictodentalium vernedei. Next base: position 62,863,297 of record CM062288.1, on the reverse strand, counting down.
TTGGAGGGCGTTGCAAGGAAGGTGACCAGAAGGAGGTTTTTGGATAAAGAGCCATAGGGCGATGGTTGGAACAGTTAATATAGATGTGTTTGAATTTACAGGTACCAAAAGAACACCCTTTAACTGAGTTGACTTTTAAGCATGGTTCTTGTTCAGGAATAAGGGAAAGCTGAGGCTTCATACCAAATAACTGTTGAGTGGTAGGTGAAGGTGCTGGTGCAGATAACCGAGATGGGCCCAGAGGGCAAAATTGAGACATGATTGTTGCTGTGAAGCAGGACTGAGCTTTGTGGTCGGCAAAAATGGTGCAGAATAACTTATTGACCCTGACGGCCCAATCAATTTTTACACCCCTTTGCAACCAAACTGCTGCCTTGGCTGAAAAGGCGAGATGATAATTGTAGAAGACATCTCCATATTATTCTGCGATATTGATCATATCTGCCTTGTAGGCGTCCAATTCAGTGCACCTGTGAGGGTAAACCTCGCACATGACGTTGTTGTGTTTGCTGAAGGCTTTGATGAATTCAAGCAAGGAGTGGGGTTAGACAGCCAAGGGTCATGCTAAGATTTGGTTTGTTTTGAGGAGGTTTCAAGAGGGGCATCAGAAGTTTTGCCAAATTAACATCCTTGCTAGCCACAATGTCGGCCTAAAGAGCAGCAGTAACATTGGTGTCAATATCCGGGAGTTCGGAAAGAGGGCTACCAGCTGAGTAAAGCAAGTTATGCACAGAATTACCTTGGTGTGGAAAACTGAAAGCCTGGAAACTGGGCTCAAGACCCAGAGCCTGGGGTGACCGAGGTGCAAATGAAGAAACATTCGACTGTTTATGTTGGATGCACACTCTCAAATTAGTCACTGTCTGTTGCAGTTGGGTGAGTTGAGTTTCTTGTTCTTTGAGTTGTTTCACAACGGCAGATAGAGCTCCCGAAAAATGAGAAATCGAGTGTTCAGTGGAGTGAGGAGTAATGACATCCTGGGTATGCTGCCAGAGAAGAATGGTGGTGTCTTGGCAGATGTTCTGTGAAGTTGCAAGTTGTGTGGGGTGAAGGAGTGTCCCAACGGTGGTCCAGAGAATCTTGAGCATGTGAGTCTGCTCCCCCAGAAGACAGAGGGAGTGATAGCATGTGGTAGAATGTCTGCTTCCAGACTAGTAGTTGGATCAAGTTGACATCGTGTGGGAGCACTAGGTCCAGCACTGCGTCCTGTGGAATCTGTGGCTACCCTGGCCTGGTGGGCGTCATCATCGGCATCAAGAATTATATTGTCGATGGACAGTTGGACCAGAGAAGTCTTTTTCATGGAAGCCTGTGAACGGATACCAAATTACCAATGTCCATGAGCTCCTGTCAGTGACTAAAAATGATCCAGTTTTGGGGGTTGTTATCATCCCATGTGGAGGATCTTCATGACGTGTGATGCATAGGACTGATAATGTCGCTGCTAGGTGAGAGTAGGTGAACAGGAGTTTCCTGAGGTGCCACAGGTCTGAGAGGAGGTGCCTGAATTGGGTCCAGAGAAATAGTTGCTATGGCCCGAGTCGACGGCATTGATTCACGTGGGTACATGCGGGTAAACGTGAAGACATGTGCGAACTGTCCTGGCTAATATTAATGTCCACTGTGGCGGATAAGCCAACAGCATCCTCAGGAATGTCTGTTTTGAACGAAGCACTTGTGCCCTGGTTGGTCGAAGTTGAATGTGAAGCGTCTGAGATTGTGAAGCCTGGGTGAGAATCCCTGGAAAGTGGTGAGCACACTTGGGTCGAAACGTCCCACACTTGAAAAGACTCATTGTACCTGAGTTCATCAGTGGTGATGGCGTCGGAAACCTGACACGATCTGCCAGATGTGGCGGCCATTGTTATTAACAAATTTTGGCTGTTTACAAGTTCTGACTCCGAAAATACAGGTGAATAACTGCCAGAAAAAACAAACGCAATCCTAACATGCGTCACAATCCAAGGCTCTGCTGACCTGTGGGTATGGTTCCATTAACATGAAACGTAAAAGTCTAGCCAATTCCTGTGTGGGCATTAAATAGTCTATATCCACTCCGTAGAAAGTTTTGACGACTGTTGCGTCCCACCATGTGAAATCAAGCTAACAAAAGTCCATTGATGACTCATAGAAATGATGTCACTGGCAAGTACTGTGGTGAAGTCGAAGATACAGAAAACAAAAAGAGAATGCATTAAAAGGAATTTGTGAAGAAAAGACGCTTTGTTTTACATAGGCATTGTATGAGGTGAACATTGCAGACTGCTGTGACTGGATTGGCATATCTGATTGGTCCTCGAGTTGGCACTTTTGGGGGTCCTGTGCAAGTCGCTATTGTTGTGGACAAAATGTGATGGTATAACTCCAGGAATTGCCCAGGGGAACAAGTGAATGGAATAGCGGAAGACCGGTGCCGTGTGCAGAACCACCTGTTACACAAATTGATTGGACTATGGGCAGTGGATATGACGCTTCGCCACAAAAATGTGACTGTGCTTGCAGGCAATTTCTCTGTGGTGTGCAAACTCTCAGAAATGCTATTTCCTTACCATTAACATTTTGTTATCAAACAAAAAAAAAACAAACTGCAGCAATGATAATCATTCTGATTTGGACAAATGTGACCAACAAAAATAATGTTGTACTCAACAAGTTGAGCTTCTTTTTTCCAGCATATTACAGACTTATTTTTAAGTGTTTCTCATTTCCGGGTGTAAATCTTACCACTATTTTTCTTCTGTTTGAAATGGCTTTTAAACAGTAATGTTGACGTGGACATGTTTTTTTTATGTTACCATTAAAGTAAGAGGAAAACTGTTTTAGAAGCTCCTCTCCCATATATTTGTCCACAATTACATCATTTATTGTGTCTAACTGGTGGAGTGCTAGAAGCCACTATCATGGTAGTATTGAAAAGTGCATGCTTGCATGCATTAGCTTGATGTTTGTTCTGCAGTTGAAGGAAACATTTTACATAAAATTGTTCGGTTGCAATTTATTTGCTGGACATGATTGAGGCTCGCATGGAGAAGAATGGGCCTACTGTGGCTGTAATTGCTTTAAATCATTACCCAAATGAACAGGAATCCACATACAACCACCCCTATCCACAAACAAAGATTCAAGTTAGCCCAAACTACTCACCTGCTGACCAGTTGATTTCCTGGTGATTCAAGACAGACAATGCAAATGGACACTTCTGGGCTTTGCTGTGAATCAACCAGAATGGCTCAGCTCTATCACAGTTGAGTTCAAGGACGAATGCCTATCATTTAAAAAAACAAAAGGTACCAGGGGGCCCGAGATGCACACCTTAGAAAGTTGTTCAAAGAAGGACTTAAGGTCCTATTCAGCACTCTGTGGATCTTGTTTGACTGATAAAGCCCAGAATGCTATGACCATTCTTTTCAAATCATATTTTATTCTTGTTGCATTAGTTGGTGACTGCAAATCTTCAATATCGTCCATGTAAGGTATACAACATTTCAAGGCCGCCGCAACAATCAGATCAAATTTATTGGTGCGCAAATAGTCACTAAATTCATTGGATGATGAATCATCTGCGTCGAAAGATTTCATATGTATAAGTAATCGAGCCATTAGTCTCGCTGGGAAGTGTAGTATTTTCTCTTTGTTTGGTTATCATTCGGTCTCCGAAGCCAACAGCAACGGTTGCACGGTCATGTTTTGCTCTGTTAGAGATCTCATCCATTTTCATGCAAAGAAAAATCTCTTTAATCATAAGTTGTGATGGCTTTGTGTAAATGTACCCAGCTAGAACTTGTCATAATCATGCACTTTGATAGTTGCTTATTTGACTTCTGACACTTGATAGCATGGGGTCTCAAGTAACATCCACAATTTGCAGCTTGGACATGGACCATATTTAGATACATCAAAAATGTTTGAGTCTGAACATTGAGATAAAATAAGTTGACCTTTGCCTTCTCGAATTAATTTTTAGCTCAACTTTGACGAAGCCAAATTTGAGGTATTGTCATGGCCCATTGTCCATCTGTCTGTCCATCCGTCCATCGCACCATACACATGGCTCGGGCTAGAGGCCGTATTTATGAACCGATCTTTACAAAACTTCTTGGGTACCTTTGTTATCACTGTGGGACGAGAATGAGTGGTCTTGGGTGCGGTCCGAAATTCAAGATGGCCACCAGCAGCCATTTTGTACTTTAGTTAGTGCAATCAGTTTTTTGTACGGAACTTCTGTATGAAAGTTCTGATTTGAATAAATTTTTGTATGAATGTTTAGTAACATGGAATACATCACATATAATACAGGTTCTTTTCTCGTGCAAAAATTATGCAAATTAGATGAACTTTGATTTATTCAGTGCTACTTATACACAGTAAGTGCACATGTCAATACGGCTTGGGCTGGAGGCTGTATTTATGAACCACTCTTCATGAAACTTTTTTGGGGTACCTTTGTTATCACCTTGTGACAGGAACGAGTGTTTTTGGGTGCCTTTGTTATCACTGTGCTATGAGAACAAATATTTTTGGGTTCACTCAGAACCACTCTGGGACTCAAAGATTTCTTTTCTTGTTTAGCATCTAACTGTCACCCCACCTTTACAATACTTTACCTATACATTTGTTACAGGCTACGGTCAGCATTTATGTACAGACCGTTACAATACTTTACATGTACCTTGTTATCAGGTCATTACCTAGATGTTTGTCATTGTGGGGCACATACTATAGTTCATTCTCTGTGTCTATATCATGGCCACAACATAAGATTTCACCCATGCATTAGCTACCAGATCTCATTTTACCAGTTAAGCAGAACTACCATACTTCAGAAGAACAGCACTCCTTCACTTTCCAGGGTACCCGCACAGACAAAAGAATACTTCTCCACAGTTATCTTGTTATTGTATCACATCACAGAACTGTACTTGGTTTTCTGTGTCCAGTAGCAGTCATGTATCTCTGATTTGAATTTCTGAACCGAACTGATCAGTAATAAAAGCAAAAGGTAATGCCCAACGATACATGTACTTCAGAATAAAATTGTGCTATCAATTTGGTCTTGCCTTAACCGATCCAAGTTCCTACTGATTTTTCAAAATGAAATTCCTTTATCAAAATTCAAGAATCTTTTCACAATTACCAAAACCTATAATTGTAAGTTACAGGAATTTATATAAAAAGAGCTACGCAAAGCATGGCATATGCCCCCTCCTGCAATACCATACACATCAATATCAAAATGAATATCATTCTACCTCAGACCATGCCCAACCTCCATACAGAGTTATATCAAGATCAGTCTTTCAGAACTTTAGTTATTGGATAGAAACCAATTTCAAGTTTATTTAACATTGGAGGTGACTGTGACGTTGACCTTTGGCACATCACAGTCAAAATAAATAGGATTCTTCCACTCATCATACCTAATCCACATAAGAAATTTGGTAAAGATCCGGCTGGTAGAACTTTAGTTAGTTGACGGAATTCAGCAGAAACCTGTTTAAGTACATTTAATGTTAAAGATCACAGTGACCTTGTCCTTTGGCACATCAACATCAAAAAGAATAGGGTTCTACCTCACATCATACCCAACCCCCATGCAGAGTTATATCAAGATCAGTCTTGCAGAACTTTAGTTATGCAGCGGAAACCAATTTTAAGTGCATTTACCATTGAAGGTCACTGTGACCACTGGCACATCATGGTCAAAATAAATAGGCTTCTTCCACGCATCACACCTAATCAACACATAAAGTTTGGTAAAGATCCGGCTGGTAGAACTTTAGTTAATTGACGAAATGCAAAAAATTAATGGACGGATGTCGGACATGGTGATAATATAATGCCTCCTCCTCAAAGCAGTCATGGGCACAGAAATTAATAACATTATCTAGTCCTAACCTGATCAGTAGCAGAATAATTTTGTTCAGACAACTAAATATATCTACATGCATTGTAGCAAATTGTTATTTATTTATTTGTTTGTGTTCAGTGTCATTGTTTGCATTCGGGCTATATCATGACACAATGTAAGTGTAAAGTCAAGTTTTGCCAATCATTTATTTATGCCTATGTTGCCCCCTTACTGAGGGATTTCACCCGGCAGTGTTGGTTAGCAAGGTCCTATTTTTCCAGTGAAACAGAACTTGTTTACCTCAGTAAACAAGCACTGCATACTGATTTGAGGTCTCTCTGAATTCTGGTGCAATTTCAATGCCAGTGTTGCAGTGTTCGAAATGTTGGCAACTTTAAAATAACTTACGCTATATTGTGCAGCCAACCATAATGAAGCTTACATTTCCATGGCATTATATATCATAGTGCATCATCAAGTGTATCAAAATACCAACATTCACCAAAATACTGTGTCAAAATTTGTCTGGACATAATGTGATCCAGCATGTCAATTGATTCAATCTATTTATTGGTGTTTAACGTCATTGTCAGCATCTGGGCTATATCATTGCACAACCAAAGTATAAAGTCAAATTTTGGCAATCGTTTATGCTTGTGTTGCCCAAGGGATGCCACCATTTTCAAATTTGAGAATCGATTAATCGGTTGTACTAATCGACGATTCGTCAATAGTCGTACAAGGTGAACCGCAAATAATATGTGAAAATTTAATTGATAGAAATATAACCTGGCACGTTAATTTATTCAGTCAGTATATTGTTCATATGTCAGACGGTGATAATGGTTCCTTGGGATTGTGGTGCACTATTTCTTGCAACAAATGGCCACATCAGAGGTCCACAGCGGATTATCCGAGTATTTGTCAACACTACCTCCCCTCCAATCCATACCTGGAAGTTGAACTACAGGTCAGTTCAGGTACCAGGTGTAGGCCTACAGTTCCATGGACCACGGCATGCATAATGTCCAGATTAATGACTACGGAAAGTTAAAATAATGAAAGTGTCAATGACACTGTACATTATCTTGACCTTATGGTATATTTATGGGATTAATGTCATAATTACCTAACTTAAGTTACACTTCAGTTAATTGTGTCATAATTATTGACTTTTTGTTGTCTAACATAAACTAGATGCTACAAATACCAATCAAACTGATAAATTCCCGTTCAGCTCTATGTAAGTAAACAAAAACAAAAAGTTCATTAAACAAAAAATTTTGCCCCTTGGAACCCCCACCCCCACCTCATGGACTGAACTGGCAAAAAAATTTATTTTGTTTATTTATTTTTTTCTGCTCTAAAATGTGTTTCCCAGGATTTTAAGTGATTTCATGCAAAAAAAAAAAAAAAGGTTCACCCCATGGACTACCCACAAGCCCCACCCTATGGGGTTAACTGGGGAACATTTTTTTGGCATGAAATCACAAAAAATCCCCCCAAAACACACTTTAAAGCAAAAAAAAATTTTTTTAGTTTTGTTTTGCATAAAATAATTTCAAATCCTTCAAAACTCATTTTAAAGCAAGAAAAAAAAATTTCACCCCCACCCCATGGGTAGCCAACCATGACCAAAATAAGTCATTCTCATCTAATCATCACTGAGACTCCCTGCCAAATTTAAAGAAAATTGGTTCATAATGTGGTCTGTAGCCTGTGCTGAAGAAATCCAAGATGGCTGCTGCGGCGGCCATTGTAGGCAGTCGACCGTGACCAAAATAGGACGTTCTCATCTCGACATCAAACCGAACATGCACATGAAATTTGGTGATGATCGGATAAGAACTACTGCCTGTAGCCTGCGCCATACAAATTGTGGAGAAATCTAAGATGGCTGCTGCAACAGCTATTGTAGGCAGCCAACCATGACCAAAATAGGACGTTCTCATCTAGACATCAACTCGAAAATGCACATGAAATTTGGTGATGATCGGATAAGAACTATGGCCTGTAGTGAGTCTGCGCCATACAAATTGTGGACAGACTCAGACTTCTGCACACCCCATGACAACAGCTTAGCTTGACCTCATCAAGATAGGCTAAAAATGAGTTTACCTGAGCATGTTTCGTTATACGTATATTTACTCTTATAATCCCCTAAATCCTGTTTTACATCCATTCAATAGTGACCACAAGCCCGCCTTTCACAATAAATTAGGAATTAACATATTCACGTTATTCAGCGTCACTTGTGGATCGCTGTCATCGACTCATCGCGTGATAAATCTGGCGCGAACAGTTTTCAAAGGGAGCTGGTAAGGATTTATTACTTGAAGTCTGCACCAAGTAACTACAGAGTGCAGAGTACTGCTGGCTCAACGTCGGTCCCACACGGTGACAGGTTGATGGCAACACGATGGCATATAACGGATATGACCTTAACAACCCCCCCCCCCCCCCCCAACAATGATTCAGGTGGCAATCATGCCTGCCATTGTCATTATTTATTTATTGGTGTTTAAGATCACTTGTTTACGCAAAATGGCTAATCATGACTGCAACATGAAGATAAAGTGAATTTTTTTCAATCGTTTATATATACCCCATGTTGCCTATTTTAGAGAACTTCCACCTCAAGCATTGGTGACTGGGTCCTATTTTACCAGTAAAAGAGAATGAGTTTACCACAAGAACTGCTTTACTTCCCAGGGTTCCCACGGGGAGCGATTGTGATTGGACAGTGGACACGTGCAGTACACCAATCAGACCAGTTCTACACTCTACATTCATTCTGAAATCTTCTGTTTGTCAGGTATCCAGGAATGTCAAAGACTTTGATGAAAGTATGGAACTGAGCCACTGGCGCATAGTCGGGAAATCAACTCAAGTTTAATCAACATTGTCAATGAATGACAAATCACCAGTTTAATAGTTGTTGTGAATAGGTGTTTCTGGGGTCTGGGATTTGTTGGCAATATCACTCAGATAAAACAGTCGTCATGATATGAGAGTACAAATTTGTGGTTGTTGATAATTTGCGACATACTCTGCATCGGAAGGCTTTGTAGTATGAAGCATTCCGACAGAGACCATCGTGCAAATAATCAATAAGTTCAACAACCACAGAATGTTAACACTTTATCTTACTGATGTTAATGAATATAATGTTGTATGACTCGTAACACTGAAGACCTACCTCCATCCACCATCCCCCCCCCACCCCCACCCCTCCCCACCCCTTCCCTCATGGCGAACTTGTAGGCTTTTGCATCCAAAATGATTCATTTACAGAACAGCAGCCACTGAATTGAAATTAGTACACAATTACGTGCAACACCTAATGGACAAGTGACCTCTACACTTTTCTTCCCGATGCTAGACTAAAACAAAAAAAATTGTTGACACACACACAGGGAGTCGACTAATCGATTCATGGCATCTCTAGTCGCCCACTTACTGAGAAATTGTATCCATGCATTGGCGTGGTTATCAGGTCCTATTTTACCAGTATAGAAAAACAAATCTTCCTCAGTAGACATGCCGACCTTCACTTCCCGGCATTTCATAGAGGCAGTCTCAGTATACAATCATGATTGCATGCTTAAATTTTATAGGATTGCAGGGATTGGATGATTTGATACCTTACTTTAAATAGCGCATTGCTGTAAACACATATATTTCCACACCCCAGAATAAACCATTTTCCATTATGTTCCATGACCATCACTTTTCAAATTTTCAATCACAGACAAGTACCCTGCTGATGTACTTTTGACATTATCTCTCACACATGGTAAGGCAGTGTAATAAAAATCACCACTGCGATTTTATTTTATTGGAGCTCAAGGTACTATTCAGCAGCTGTGGCTACATAGTGACCACAACATAAGTTGAGGAAATTGTTGATAACTCTGCTGTCCACTTCAGAGGACTTGTACTATCAGGCATTGGTGACCCATCCTACTCTACTAGTATTGCAGAACCTGACAGACAATACACCAGGAATGAGAGTGCAGTGCATGTAAATTCACTGAAGGGAGACAAAATCCCTCAATTTTAAGAGGACAGTTAAAAATTGATTTTTTACCGAAATAAGGGCATATAGAGAAATTATTAAATGATAGACATTTTACTTGTATAAATTTACATGAAAATGGTCTGAAGATCATTTTCATTTAATTTTATGGAAGAACAATTTCAGCATTTTGGTTACAAAATCAGCTGAACTCTCTCATGCCGGATATATATATATACACATAACCACTGGTTGAGGAAACACTGACATATGTTTCACACTGTGTGTGTGTACACAACTAGTATACAACAGTGACAACACGAGAATACACTAGATAAATTTAATACTTTTCTGTCATGAATGATTGTGATCGAATGGGATACACTTGTCATGACCAAGGTGTTGAATTTGATCAAATGAAGTCAGTCATGGCTGCTTGCAGAATAAGGAACGGACTGCCACTAAACTAGTCAGAGAAATAGAGAAATTCACAGGAATTATGAGGGACTTTTTCGATTGCCAAAGTGTGAAAAAAATATGTCCGGTATGTTTATTAATGGATGTTTTTCATGTGGATGTACCAGTCATGAGGCAAGACACAATCAGGAAAAAGAAATTATTTGTCATAATGCTTTGTCTTCATAAATAAAAATGCAACAATATGAATAACATCAACTTTTAAACTCTCAGCAATGAACCTGCTCCTATAAAATTGTTCTGTTGCAAATTGATTTATGGCGAGACAAGAAAATTAACCAATTTTAACTCTTAGAAGCCAGGGAAATCATAATTTATTGAGCAGCATCATTTAATTTATTGAACATGACACACCACAAAGACTTACAGTAAAGCACATGCTTCTAGTCATATGTCATCTGAATGTTCAGGCAGACAATACTTGACTAGAAGCACTGCCCAGGGGTTACGTCTTTCCCATGCTGAAAATATCCGGATAGTTACAGCCAGATTACCTGCCATATTACATCACAGGTGAGAAAACTCCACTTCAGGCTTCTAAAAGTTATGTGTGACCTTCACCTTGGAAGTTACAAACCCAGCTATAACGTGGGACACATCGAGGATCCCCCCCCCCCCCCCCCCTCCCCCTCCATTGTCCTTTATGAGTACATTGCAGGGTGGGAGTATATTCCGTCTGTAGCTTGGAGCCTGCCATTGGTTTGCTCACTTTACGGTGTACACACATGTAAAATATGCATATTTCTGCCACATGCTAGTCTAATACAAGTTAAAGCAACTTATACATGCTAAACAAAGCAGTGACCAATGGGAAACTTCCGAAAAGCGCCCGATCACTCTCGTGCACCATCACTCACGCAAAAATAATATAAGGTGCGTGAATTTTCACACGCCTCCATATATTATTTTTATCAATAAATATTTTGACATTTCGTCAATAACTAAACCTTTAACAAGGAGTTAGAGATGGACAGAACTAGAGCTGAAACGGTTACAAATTTTTTGTAACCGGTTAACCGGGAGCTATAATCGGTTAATGACCGGTGAACGGTTATTTTAATAGTTCATAAGAAAATTGGGGGAAAACATGACCGGGAGTACAGTGCAGCGAGGCCGCACAAAGTACAACTCACGCGGACGGCTGGAAAATAAAGAAACGATACGATATCGTAATCGTATTATCGTCAGTGAATACACCTACCTCGTTGTGAGCTGCATGTCACTGTATGAACTGATCAACTGTTGTTCAAAACCGTAATCCAGTAAATCCATGGGTCACTTCCAGGAATACCACTGAACAAAGTGACAAACGTACCTAAACATGCCTTATATTCCATATTCATCGGATGAAAAGGGTGTAAAAAAAACGGACGCATAACACGTGATGCTGTTACCCACTGCCGTAAACCAGTGTTAAAGACAGAAGAATTGACACTGTCGTATTTAGCGATCCTCAAATTAACCTTATTAATCTTCCCCCAGAAATTCATTACGTATGGTAAAGTAAAAACTATTTTAAAATTTAAACCAAAGTTTCAGACTTTTGTGAAGACTGAAGACGAATACTAATTACACCATACACAAAAGAAAGGAAAAACAGTTGCACAGTACGTTCTTGAGAGTTGAGACGTTCGTCACTCGTCAGTTTCGGCCCTAGGACATTTCGACCTTGAGACGATTCGGCCGGTGACGTTTCGGCCTTTCCGAGAGCCGAAATGTCCCCGAGTGAACCGATTCAAGGATGAAATGTCCCAGAGGCCAGAACCACACACATCTAAGAACCAAGGCATATATTACTTGATAAAATGTGATCTCCCTGCCCCTACCTAGCCCAAGTACTGTGCAGTCACTGCAGTGTGCAAGCACGACAAATTCTTTTCCCATGGAGTTTATCATTTTCAATACAGACACTCAGGTGCAGCGTATGCGCAGTCACTTTTAAAAAATTCGAGGGGTGAGGTGGGGGGAGGGGGCACCGGCATGATCACACCACCATCAGTGACCAGTCACATACTGACTGATGATAGATGATAGTGCTACCATGGCGGGGCACCACCCCTTGCTCCCCACTCGACCCCCCCCCCCCCCCCCCCCCCTAGCCCAATGTACTGTGCACAAAAATTGATCACGCCGATGCCCACCGCCCCACCCTACACCTCGAATTTTCAAAAAGTGACTGGCCGACTGCGCATACGCTGCACCCGGGTGTACCATGGCTGCCCCTCCCTCCCTCCCTCCCCCGACAGCCCACACACACCACAGATACCGAAACCAAAAAGATACACAAAACGTAAACCTGAGCGAACCAACCCAGAGAACAGAGATGTATGGGAAGTTCTCATGTAGAGTGTAGTCTGAGGAGGTTGTTTTGAAATTCAAGGACTTTCAACTTCAAGGAATCAAGGAGGAACGGGGACCTTGACTGTTGACAGCTGGTAAAAATGTTAAATGTTGAAAATTAAGAGGGAGGGTGACAGCCTGGCATGGTCACACCACCATTGGTGGTCAATCAGCCGACTGACTGATCACTGATGATGCCTAGGGGGGTTTGATCATCCCCTACTAGGCGGGTCCTCACGTGGCGGATAGAGGACGGCCTGCTCAATTGGGCAGGTTTGCTAATTTCTAATTGGCAGGTTTGCTCAATTGAGTTGGTTCGCTGCGAAATACATAAATACGCAGCCCCGGACCAAAATGATCAATCCTGCTAATACCATCTGGCAGGCACCTTGTTCTCCTGTGAGGTGCGTTCCGAAAGCCCCGGAAGAAGTAATCCTGGCAGTTGAGGACTCGTGGCCCCGGTTAGGGCAGTCTCCGGGATGGAGCCCTGGTCTCCATTTCGGAGATAATCTTGTTCAACACACTGCTTTGGCCCCAATTTCGGGAGTAGAAGGATGGTCGGATGGTCCGTTCTGGCCAATCGGGAGCCCCCACCCAAAAAAGTACTGGGTGTCACGTCGGGGGGCATTTGGTGGCCATTCAGTCAATCATTTCTTTTATTCACATAACATAATTGCCATTGTGTATTGTTTTTAAACACTTTATATTTTAATAACCACTTAGTTTTGCTGCGCTGTCTGTTTCGGTTATGCATGGTAACCTTTTATTACGGTGTTTTATACAGTGATTGATTGGATGGCCGCCATCTGAAGACCTGGCACTTCCACACACGGGCCAATCAGTCAGTGGTATGCCTCGGCATCAACACTGACTGAGTATACTGCCCCATACCAGGTATGTGGGAATACCGGCAACCCGGTGGGTTCACTGCATAGCAGTAACCCTACCCCTTGTTGGACTCCATGGTGGGTGGGAGCCGGGGCAATGAACAACCTATTTTCTCAACATGGCAACAACCAAAAAAAAACAAAAACGAGGATATGCATTAGATTTAACTGATTCTGACTCTGATCATGAAAAAGATAACATTATAGTAAACAGTTGGCCTAAATTTGTTATAGTATATGCAAACAATGAAGATCAAAAGGCATCAAATATTAACCCCTTTGCATTGGCTAAAGCCATCAAGGGTATAGCTGGCGACGTGAAAAATGTTCGAAAATTACGATCAGGTGCCATACTAATTGAATGTAGACGAGAAATGCAGGCATTAAATTTATTGAAGATGGATAAACTCGTCGATATGGAGGTCAACGCCTTTGCGCATAAAACTCTAAATAGCTGCAAAGGCGTTTTACGTACTAGGGAACTGTCAGGCATTGATGTACTAGAAATACAAAAAGAATTACAATCACAGGGTGTCACGTATGTTAAAAGGATTGAAATAAAGAAAGAGGGTAAAACTATTCAAACAAATACATACATTGTAACATTCAACTCCTCTCAGCCACCAAAATCTTTAAAAATAGGATATATGAACGTCGGAGTGGATTTATATATACCAAATCCACTTCGATGTTTCAGATGTCAGAAGTATGGCCATGGCCAGAGTAACTGTAGAGGAAAGCAAATTTGTTTTAAATGTGGCGAAGAACATCAAGACCAGTGCACTAATCCCATCAAATGTTGTAACTGTCAGGGCAACCATGTGGCTGCATCAAAGGATTGCCCTGTCTGGAGAAAAGAAAAAGAAATTCAAAAAGTTAGATGTGAACGACAGATCAGTTTCAAAGAGGCCAGAGACATAGTATCATCAATGCCTGGCATGAATTTATCATCACCTACATACGCTAAAAAATTGACTCAAAAATTACCAACAACGTCAGTGGAATGTCAAACTCAATACACATGGCTTAGAGGAACAATTCCATCTTTAGTACAGGGCTTCACAATAGACCAACCCGACACACAGTCAACTCAAACAAATTCCACAACACAAACAACAGAGAAATTAAAAGATAAATTTGAACAGAAAAAAGAACAAAACCTCAAACCAGAACCTACAGTTTCAAAAACAGGGGACAAACCAGAACGAAAACTAGAAAACATTACGCCTAAAGCTGTACAAAATAAAGACCATATCACTAATTCAGAACACAAAAGTGAACAAAATAAAACAAAGTCTAAAACACAGCAAGAACAAAAATCTCAACACCAGAATCTGAGTCAGAATCAAACAAGAAAACTAGAAAAAGAAGAAAAAAGAAAAGAAAAAATGAAACAAAAACAATTATCGGACAGAATACCTAAGGTGCTTCAAAACCCTGTTGTTCGTAACAGGTTTGAAGGCCTTGAGGGAATGGAGGTAAGTGATTGTATCGAGGACACCTTCGAACACTTACGTCCGACTTCCTCACAGAATAGATCCCCGCGGAAAAATTCACCGAAGAAAACCTCCGGGGCTATTTCGCCCATACGTCCACCCTCTAATTCTTCAATGAAATATGGCTGATACAAACAAAATTAATATAATACAGTGGAATTGTCGAGGTTTCAGAGCCAATTTTAATGAACTGGGTCTTCTCAGCCAAAAATATAAACCTGCTGCTTTTTGCCTGCAGGAAACTCTTTTAAAGAAGCCCGAGGCTCAGGATCATTCAGCTTTTAAGCATTATACTTCGTATAATGCCTGGGCAGATGATAATGATCTTCATGTTCGTGGAACGAGTGTCTTGGTTAGGAACGACATCATTCACAGTTCTGTACCACTACAGACAAATTTACAGGCTGTGGCGGTACGCCTAACTTTGGACAAAACAGTTACACTTTGTTCTATTTATGTTTCACCAAGTAAAGCCTTAGAACTGAATGACCTTGAGCTGCTGGTCCGACAACTCCCAACTCCATACATTTTGTTGGGTGATTTTAACGCACATAGCCCCCTTTGGGGTAATTCCTGCAGTCAAGAAGATGCAAAAGGTAAAACTGTAGAAGAGTTCATAACAAAATATGACTTGTGCTTGTTCAATGATGGGTCAGATACTTACCTGCACCCCGCATCTGGTTCTTACACGTCAATTGACTTAACAATTGCATGCCCTTCTGTCTTCCTTGATTTTTCATGGAAGGCAGAAGATGACTTGTGCGGGAGTGACCACTTTCCGATTGTGTTGGAGAGTGTAGTTCCGGCGGATGATGAGAGGGTGCCCCAGTGGAACTTTAAAAAGGCTGACTGGGACACTTTCTCATCGCTTTGTTCTGAACACCTCACACGGGAGAAATTTCAGGACAGTACTGACCAGATTGAACACTTCACCACAGAGTTGATTGACATTGCAAGCCAAGTCATTCCTAAAACCTCGGCAAATCCAAAACGTTTCCATAAACCATGGTTCGACACGGATTGCAAACAGGCTATTCATCAACGAAAAAAGGCTGAACGGGATTTTAATAAGTCACCAACGACGAATAATTTAGATAAATTACGTATTGGTCAAGCACAAGCCCGACGGCTCATCAAACAAAAGAAGAAAACGTCCTGGCAAAATTATGTTTCAAGATTGAATCAAAATACCCCCATCAAAAAGGTCTGGAAAATGATCAAGAAAATTAAAGGTAAAGAATCAAAATCTACAGTACAGCACCTCGAACATAATAATAATAAAATAACATCTAAAAAAGATATTTCGAACACCCTAGCTTCTACCTTTTCCAAAAATTCCTCTTCTGAAAATTGCTCTCCGCAATTTATCCCTGTTAAAAAGCAACAGGAGAAACAAAAACTAAAATTCCAATCTGATAATGATGAAAATTATAATGAACCATTTTCTATTGATGAGCTACTAGCGTCATTGAGTAAAGCAAAAGATACAGCAACTGGTCCTGATGAAATACATTATCAGATTTTAAAACATTTGCCAAATTCATCGCTCAAGCTTTTACTTTCTATTTTTAATGATATATGGGTGACTGGCCAGTTTCCATCTTCCTGGCGCAAAGCAACAATCATTCCTATTCCCAAGCCTGATAAGGACCACCGCAATCCAAGCAACTATAGACCAATAGCGCTCACTAGTTGCCTTTGTAAAACCATGGAAAGAATGATCAATGATCGGCTTGTTTGGTTTCTGGAATCGAACAATCTGCTGGCAGATGTTCAATGTGGCTTCAGAAACCAGAGAAGCACGGTTGATCATCTAGTCCGTCTTGAAACGTTTATTAGAAATGCCTTTGCCAGAAGAGAGCACGTGGTCGCCGTGTTCTTTGATCTGGAGAAGGCATATGACACTACGTGGACGTATGGGATTTTAAAAGACCTCTTCAACATGGGGTTGAGAGGCAGAATGCCACTTTTTATTGAAATTTTTTTAAAGGACCGCAATTTCCAGGTTCGTCTTGGGTCAACATTATCTGACCCTCACGACCAGGAATTGGGAGTACCTCAGGGTAGTATTCTATCTGTTACCCTTTTTTCAATAAAAATCAACAGCATTGTTACAGCTATTGAAACAAATGTTGATTCTTCATTGTATGTAGATGATTTCCTCATCTGCTACAGTGGCAAGAAAATGCCCGCTATTGAGCGCAAACTTCAGCTATCCTTAAACAAGGTTCAGCGCTGGGCTACTGAAAATGGTTTCAAGTTTTCAAAAAGTAAAACAAATTGTGTTCATTTCTGTAAACTCCGGAAACACCACCTGGATCCGGAGTTATTTTTAGATGGAACTCCACTTAAAGTTGTAAAGGAAGTGAAATTCCTTGGCTTGTTGTTTGATGAGAAACTAAGTTTTCGGTCTCACATCAAGCAACTAAAAATTAAATGCAAGAAAGCACTTAATCTGCTAAAAGTTGTTGGCAGCACTGATTGGGGTGCTGACCAAAAAACTGCTCCATCTGTATAGAGCTCTTGTACGGTCAAAGTTGGATTATGGTTGTGTGGTTTACGGTTCGGCTAGGAAATCCTATCTGAAACCTCTTGATGCCATCCATCATAGTGGTATCAGAATTAGCCTTGGTGCGTTTCGTACGTCACCTATAGATTCTCTTCTTATCGAAGCAGGTGAGCCTTCTCTTGAGAAGCGTCGAATTAAACTCTCTTTGCAATATGTCTCAAAATTATCTGCAAATCCTTCAAATCCTGCTTACTGCTATGTTTTTAAACCTCTAAATAAAGTTTTTTTTGATAAAAATCCAAAACAGATTCCTCCACTGGGACTCAGAATCAAAACCCACATGGAGGCTACTGGTGTTGCTCCAGATTCTGTGGCAGAAAATCGTAAACCATGTAT
Organism: Pictodentalium vernedei; assembly: GCA_031216915.1. NCBI lineage: Eukaryota > Metazoa > Mollusca > Scaphopoda > Dentaliida > Dentaliidae > Pictodentalium > Pictodentalium vernedei. The sequence goes on along the minus strand of CM062288.1, from coordinate 62,845,326 downwards.
ACCCCCTTGGCGTCTGTCAAAACCCAAGGTTATTTTAGATCTGGCCTCTTCTAAAAAGGCAAACACAAATTCTTTGCAATTTAAGCAAGCGTATGCCGAGATTAAGTCTCACTATAGAGCATACACTATGTTCTATACAGATGGATCCAAGGATAATGATAGAGTGTCATCTGCTGTTGTTAGTGGTGATCAGACCAACTCAACCAGGATACCTGATACGAGTTCCATTTTTAAAGCTGAGGTAAAAGCTATTGACCTTGCGCTCGATGAGATTGAGGCTGAAGAGGAATGGAAGTCCATTATCTTCTCAGATTCTCTTTCTTGTTTACAGGCTCTTCTCAACCCCAGGTTGAAGAACCCTCTAATCTTGTCACTTCGTGAACGACTTACTGTAATGAAGTCTGACCAATATGATGTTGTGTTTTGCTGGTTACCTGGACACGTTGGTATTGCTGGTAACACCAGGGCTGACAGTGCAGCGAAACAGGCTCTGAGTAAGCCAATCACTGATTTTCCAATTCCTTACAGTGATTACAAGCCACTTATTTCTAAATACATCCGGTCTTTGTGGCAGTCGGAATGGGATGGAGCTACCAATAACAAGCTCCACCGATCCCGACCAACTGTGTCTGATTATTATCCTCTTTCTCATCTTTGTCGAAAAGATCACGTCATCCTTACATGATGTCATATTGGTCATACCAGACTCACTCATAGTTTCTTATTGGAGGGCACTCTGCGACCTGAATGTGTTTCTTGTCAGCAGGGGCTGTCAGTGGAACACATTCTTTTAGATTGTACAGATTTCGATCACGTTAGGCGGCAGTTTTTCACTGTGGAGTCTCTTAGAGACCTTTTTTACACTACCAGTCCGCGCAAGCTTTTGTCTTTTCTAAAAGAAATCAACCTTTTTAGCAAGTTTTAGAGCTTTGTCTTTTAATCTTCCCATCATGATTTGGTATCAATAGGTTGATTTGTATTATATTTGTTGTTCTTCTTTCATTATGAATATTCATTTTCACATTTTCATTGTATTATCGTTCATCTATCACAATTTTTTTTTCTTTTTAAAAGCAGTCCTGACCATTACCTTTTAACTCATTTTCATGACTTTCTCGCCACGATATGGCCTTTGTTGCTGATGTGGCGTTAAGCACCAATAAATAAATAAATAAATAGATCACTGATGATGCTGTAATCATGTTGGGGTACCCCCTCCCATTTCCCCAATCAATACATAAGCCTGAGTGGCAAATAAGAGGTAAAAACAACTGATTAGCATGTATGCTGTGAAATTCGAAATCAGGTAAAGTACATGCTGTTGAAAATGAGGGCGAGGTGAGGGAAATGGGCTGGCAGGTTCTGGCATAGTTTTTTATGGCTTATAAATGCCACCGTCAGCCATCTGACTAGGGCCGGGAGCCCACCGTTAACCCTTTACCCAACGCCGACAATATTGAAATTTATTATTGTAGTTTAAATTTTTCATAATTTTACAAAAAATGATGACAAAACCACATCATGTGACCCCTCATTGGAACGGGCTCGATGAGCCCGTTCCAATGAGGTGTCACATGATGTGGTTTTGTAACTTTTGTTGACATTTTTTGGGGAAAACTTTTGAATTTTTCAATAGCTTAATTTGTGAATTACGAGGGCGGATGTGGCCAATTTGTTAGGTAAAGGGTTAAGCTAATCTCCGGCAAACTTCAGATTCACAGAATGAGTGAAATCTCTAACTCTTTAATACCAACAAAAGTTAAACATTGTGAGTTGTGAGCTGCTGCTATTGGTTACAGCCTGTAACCAATTACACAATAACAAAAAGAAGAAAAAAACTTATTTGTTCTCGTAACTTCCAGTTCCATAGTGGTATACAGTACACTTGACTGAACAGTTTTTTCAGTTATTTTTTTAAGGGCAATCAAATCCAACTATTCATCTGCGCTGTTCACGAATCATGATGAACAAGAAAAGTCTTTAAAATGGAAGTTAATTAGTCTGACTCAATTCGCTCTCCGCCGTCATGACGGTCATTCACTACTGAATACGTTGAGAGTGAGTCCTCACTCGACATGGTAGGTAACGGAGGTACATCTGGAGTTGTTGCGTGGCTTGGGTCCTCACCGGGGCCATTTTCATCTGTTGAGTTAGCACATGCTGGCGATGATACTCCTTCTGGGATAGAAATTGTGGTGGTAGTGGTACTGGTACCACAGACATTCCGCTCGAGGTGTAAATTACGATTTTCCCTAACAAAAATAAGCTCGTCAACTGTCTCAGGATCAAGGCTGGCGCGTTTTTTGTTAACAGTGTTACCCGCAGTGGAGAAAATACGTTCTGAGGGCACAGAAGTACCTGGGATGCCAAGATATTTCCGAGCAAGTTTTGCCACTTTCGGGAATCTCTCTGCATTCAAACGCCACCACTCTAAAGGAGATGTTTCAAGGGGAACCCTCATTTCTCTGAAAGAAGACAACTCCTGACGCAACGAGTCCACAGAATTGTCACTGGCATCAGCTTGATCACTGTAATAGTCTCCCAATAAAAAACGCATGGCATATGTTGATGACTCAAGTTTAGAACGTTTAACCACCGGTGCAAATTCCCTGGTAGTTACAGATGCTGAAGTAGATGAACTATCTGAACTGTCTACTGGATGTTGCCCATCCGAAGTTACAGAATGCGAAGTTGAGACATCTGAAGATCTGCTTGGTTGATTCGCATTGTTAAATTCATTTTCCGCTCCTCCTGCACGGGGACCAGAGTCACCAGACTCATCCCGCTCACCAGTACAAGGCTGAGAAGACATGAGGGCCAGGATACCATCAAATACCTTGTTCTGCTGGTCTGCATTCAAGAAAGGCATCGTCTTATAACGAGGATCCAAGGCAGTCGCAATAGCAAGGCAGTCTTGTGGCAAATGATCATCACTGGAGCCATATCTCTTATTTAAATCAGCAGTAACAACTCTTTTGAAATCTTTTGCTACTTTGCTATCATTATCTTTCTCAGACAAATGTGTATTCAGTAAACCAGCAACTACAGGTCGTATCATGCTCAATGTCGGAAACTCATCAGTACAGAGTATTGTAGTTGCTAATTGCAGGGGTTTCAAAATAGGCGTAATTTCTTCGATAATGCGCCACACATCATCGCTCAGATCAAGTATGCGTCCTTGTGACTGTTTTGTTACTTCTGGGTCAAGTACTACGGCCAAGACAGCAATACGCTGTTCCAAAAGCCTTTGAAAAATGAAAAAGGTGGAATTCCAACGAGTTGAAACATCCTGAAGTAAACTATGCTCGGGAATTTTCATTTGTTTTTGTTGTTTTCTTAGTTCCATGGTTGCAACATTTGATTTTTTAAAATGCCCCACTAGATGCCTGGCTGCCCCTGCTGCACGGGAAATAGCAGCAATGCCCAGGCCGGCATTTATACTCAATTGCAATGTATGACCAAAGCACCAAATATGATTCCAATCAAGAATGCGAACCGCTGCAACAATATTAGCCCCATTGTCAGTTGTTATAGCTGAAATTTTACTCCGTGGAATTCTGAACTCTCTCAAAACACATTCAATCTCTTCAGCTAGGTTCTCAGTGAAATGTCTTTCTCTGGTTTCTCTCGTGCACAGAACACCATGTCGAAACTCCCAGTTTGGGGAAATATAATGCACAGTAGCTGTAAAATAACTTTCAGTTGCCATACTTGTCCAGCAATCAGTGGTGACAGCAATAAATGGTGAATTTTCAATTTCCTTGATCAAGCCGTTCTTTGTCTCATCATACATAAGCTTAAGATGGTTTTGAATCGTGATGTGTGAGGGTACCTGAAATTCCGGCTCCAATCTATGCATAAAATTCCGAAACCCAGTCCCACTTACAACGCTGATAGGTCGGATGTCGATTGCGCACCATTCCACTATAGCCTTTATGAGCTCATTCCATCTGGTCTTGGTCATCGACCTGGGGCGGTCAAACAATAACTTAGATTGCAGACATTTGCAATTATGGCTGTAACTTTCTGAAGTTTCTGTATTACCGGCACCTCCACCACTACTCTTACAGTGAGCAAATTGTGAAGTGTGTTGTGACTTGCTAAATTCAATCAAATGTTTCTTTTGTGCATGAGTTTTCATGGTGGATGTCGTACCAGAATAGGCTAAACGAGCTCTACATATCTTGCACTCAGCATATTTCTTATTCTGCTCTTCAACAACAATAAAATGTTTCCAAACATCTGACCTCCTCTTCTCCATGATGATCACAGGCTATTCACAGGACTTCGTATAACCGGCGTATATCAGTTTAAAATTTAAACTTGCTTTTACTTTTTGTCCATTTAACGCCGTACACACTAACAGTAAAAGGTCCAGAATAGGTCAATCAGTAAAAGACAATTCGCGATTGTTAATTTTAGAATGTTTTTTTAGCTACCATAAACAGTTGCAACTTGCAACCTATATGGGAACGAAACAGCGTTAACAATTCATTCAGAATTTAGACAAGCTATGACGCAATAATACTGACTGCAAATAACTTTGAACCGGTCCCTGAAACATGTGGAATGCGAGTCGGATTATGCGACAGAGTTGCAGAATGACAATGATGCCAGAATCCAAAACTCTTGTCGATTTCTGTCGAATCTTGTCAACTCTCAGCAATAACAATGAAAGGGGTGATATTGGGTTCACCTACAGGCGTACAGCTATGCCCAAAGCAATGCTTGAATTACCCTTTACTGTGCTATTACTAGCGTATTAGATACAGCGACATGAAACTTCAGACAAAAACTTACTTTCTATTAATTTCTGCCTGCAGCGCTCATCATAAGATACAGAACGGTTAACCACGGTTACAAAATTTATAACCGGTCATAATCAAAACCGAACCGTCAACGGTTAACCGGTTAACCGTTTCAGCTCTAGACAGAACCAATGTCAGTGAAGTAATACTTTAAACACAGGCACCTGGCCATTTGATGAAATATAACGCTGAGAGAAAATATACCTCATCCCAGTCAAGGCAATATGTAAATATACAGGTGTATATTATACGGAGGGGGTATTTTTTCTCCACATTTTATGTTGTCAAATGTCTGGGAGCAGGCACCTGTGCTTCAAGTATGGTGTAAAACACTTAGAAGTAACTTAGTTATACTAAGATACAGGTCAGAATCAAAATCACTCGCCTCGTGTTTTCACTCTTACAAATTTAATTTGAGGTGAGAGGTTTTTAACTCGCCTCCATTTTGCTACCGTTTGTCACTACAAAGTATTTTTCGACATACTATGACTAGGTTTTTCTTTGTGGAGAGTAGAATTCATGATACTTACCATAAGTCCAAACAAACTATGATCCAAAAACCTTAAGCGATTCGTTTAAATCCTTAATTTTGACCAGAATTTATTTCATTATTGGTGTTTAATGTCATTATCAGCATCTGGGCTATATCATGACATAACACAAGTATAAAGTCAAGTTTTGCCAATCGTTTATGCTTATGTTGCCCACTTACTAAAGGATTGTACCCCCAGTGGCATTAGTTATCGGGTTCTATTTTACCAGTGCAGGAAAACAAATCTATATCAGAAGACATGCAGACCTTCACTTCCCAGGCATCCCACAGGGGTTGTAACTTTTAATCTCTCTCTTTATCTCATTCTTTATTGATCAACCCTTTACCCATTGTGACGACCCAAACCGGCCAGTGTTTTTCATTAAAATAGCCATTAAAATTTTATCATGTTTTCATTGTTTATGTCAAAAAGATGGCTTATGACTCCTCATTAGAATGAGGTCGTTGAGCTAGTTCCAATGAGTGGTCATAAGCTATTAGATAAACAAAGCCTACTTACTGAAAAAAAACACTTGGGGGCCATATTAAACAGTATTAAAGTAGAATTTTGTGACTATTTGGGACTTGAGGGGTAAATCAAAATAATTTTTTTCCCTATACTCCAATACCATTTTTGTAGTTTGACACCCTCCCCATGTAGCCAGAATCATATACAATTTTTATGAAATGATCTCTTCACAAATTATCTAAAAAATAATCTTTTTGCTTGGCAAAAGCTATTAGTTTGAGCGAGTCCATGAAACCACCATATTAAACCGTATTTAAATAGCATAATGTGACTGTTTGGGGACTTGAGGGTTAAATCAAAATAAATTTTTGTCTACACTCCAATACCATTTTTGTAGTTTGACACATGTGGCCAGAATCATATACAATGTTTGCTTGGCAAAAGCCATTAGTTTGGGTGAGCTATATAGACCATGAAATCACCCATTATTTGAAAGCGCATGAACATTACAAAAGCAATTCCAAGCATGGGATATGCTCCCCCAGAATTGACCACAAAGGATATCTAATGCCAAAAAAAATTTGAATCTAACAAATGATGGCAGAGATAGAGCAGCAAATATGTTGGACGGACACATTACCATTACCAACATAGGAACGAACGCATGTACAAATGCAGGGGTACATAAGTACCAAACTAGGTAAAACCTTCTGACTAGCTCACTACTGCATGCATAGTGCCTTTAAAAAACCCTTAAAATGGCATTAAAAATTAATGGAAGCATTGAAAAGGGTACTTAATCTGTGTTTTTCTTTAAGGACCTCGATGGAAGTCATTAAAGTCCCCTTAAATTATTGAAATTTTAAGGATTTGTGTCTTTAAAATTTTCACAGATACTCCATTCATAATTTAATGACATTAAAAGTTCATTAACTTTTGTATTAAGAAATAAACAAAGATGAAAGAGTGGTTTTAAGGCCATTAAAGAAGAATTAATTTTTAGCTCAACTTGACAAAGTCAAGCTGAGCTATTGCCATCACTTCTCGTCCGTCGGCGTACGTACGTTAGTATGTTAGTACGTTAGTACGTACGTCCACAATTTCCTTTGGCACACCTCACAGGTCACATTTATGATCAGATTACTTTGAAACTTCTTATGCTTGTTTGGGGTGACCTCTAGATGGGAGCTATCGATTTTCTTCAATTTCCGTCAAAAAATGTTGCCGCGGCCAACGTTCTTAGAACTTAGTTTAGTCAAACCACAATATTTCCCTTTGGCACACCCTACAGGGCACATTTATGATTTGATTGCTTTGAAACCTGATACGCTTATTTAGGGTGACCTCTAGATGGGAGCTATCGATTTTCTTCAATTTCCGGCAAAAAATGTTGCCACGGCCAACGTTCGTAGAACTTAGTTTAGTCAGACTTCAATATTTCCCTTTGGCACACCCTACAGGGTACATTTACGATCAGATTGCTTTGAAACCTGGTATGCTTGTTTGGGGAGACCTCTAGATGGGAGCTATCGATTTTCTTCAATTTCTGTCAAAAAATGTTGCCGCGGCCAACGTTCTTAGAACTTAGTTTAGTCAGAAGACTCAATATTTCCCTTTGGCACACCCTACAGGGTACATTTATGATCGGATTGCTTTGAAACCTGGCATGCTTGTTTGGGGTGACCTCTAGATGGGAGCTATCGATTTTCTTCAATTTCTGTCAAAAAATGTTGCCGCGGCCAACTTTCTTAGAACTTAGTTTAGTCAAACCACAGGGGAGCGCGGTGGCTCAGTAGGTAGAGGTGCAGGCTGCAAGCCGAGAGGTCCTCGGTTCGAATCCCACCTGCGGCAACCGCGTTGTGTCCTTGGGCAAGACACTTCATCTCCATTGCCCGCGTGGGGGCACGATGACGCCGTGTACTAAGGCGTACTGCACGTCGATGGTGCGCATGTCTTCAACCAATCTAACCCTGTCTGTGCTGCAGTTCGGAGTTACGATGTTGGGGAGCTGGCAGCTGCTCGTCGTTGCTCGGTGGTTCTCTCCGGGTACTCCGGCTTCCTCCACCCGTAAAACTGTCGCGGTCATGATTAGTCATTGTGCATACATATGTGACCTTAAACACCAATAAATAAATAAATAGTCAAACCACAATATTTCCCTTTGGCACACCCTACAGGGCACATTTATGATTTGATTGCTTTGAAACATGGTATGCTTATTTAGGGTGACCTCTAGATGGGAGCTATCGATTTTCTTCAATTTCTGGCAAAAAATGTTGCCGCGGCCAACGTTCTTAGAACTGGGTTTAGTCAGAAGACTCGATATTTCCCTTTGGCACACCCTACAGGGCACATTTATGATCGGATTGCTTTGAAGCCTTTCATGCTTGTTTGGGGTGACCTCTAGATGGGAGCTATCGATTTTCTTCAATTTCCATCAAAAAATGTTGCCGCAGCCAACATTCTTAGAACTTTGTTTAGTCAGACCACAATATTTCCCTTTGGCTCACTCTACAGGGCTCATTTATGATTAGATTGCTTTGAAACCTGGTATGCTTATTTACGGTGACCTCTAGATGGGAGCTATCGATTTTCTTCCATTTCTGTCAAAAACTGTTGCCACGGCCAACGTTCTTAGAATTTAGTCTAGTCAGACCACAATATTTCCCTTTTGTACACCCTACAGGGCACATTTATGATCGGATTGCTTTGAAACCTGGCATGCTTGTTTGGGAAGGCCTCTAGATGGGAGCTATCGATTTTCTTCGGTTTCTGTCAAAAAATGTTGCCACTGGCAAAAAAACTGACATTGGTACCAATGATCTTCAATTTTGCCATTTCATTTATAACTTACCAAGTTCAAGTTTGTCAAGTTGAGCTACAGTGTCATTGACACTTTCATTGAATAACTGCCACAACTAAAATTTAAGGACATCAGTAGACTTTGAAATTAGTTTTAATGCCATTAAATGTGCATTACTTTTCAAATAACTGTCAAAACTAAAATTAAGGACAACGTAACATTACATTATATAATTATATAGCTGGCTTTGAAATTTGTTTTAATGCCATTAAATGTGCATTACTTTTCAAATAACTTTCAAAACTAAAAATTAAGAACAGCTAACAGTATTTGGAATTTGAGGGCATGAAAACATACATGCAGTGACTCTCACAAAAAACAAAATATTTTAATGACTGTGTTCACCAGACCTGTTAACCTCTGAGTGTGACTGTCAGTGTGATTCTGATGAGCTATCAGTGAGATTTGGATGCTTGTCAGGGAGATTTTTGCGTGCGACCAATGCATCAATAATTTCCATGTTATGCAACTTAAGTCTTCCAGGTTCCCACCCTCACCCAAATGCATATTTCATTTTAACACTTTCATTGTTATTTGTCAGTAAAAGCATACAGATATGGATATTACTGGACCAGGCTCTTTGCCTGGTAATTCCAATTATATCCGTATTTCATTGTTTTTATTGACAAAAACTGAAAGGTCAAAGCTGTATCGGGTATTCTTGGACCTGTCTGTGACAGTCAGGCAGAGGGTGTATCATTTTGGCCTCTTTGTCAATTCGCACGATTGGGTAATAAAATGCAATACACGCAGTTAGTCTGTCAAATAGGTGAGGGGATTGGGTAAAATCATGGCGATATGTGGCCTGGTCGTATAGTCGAGTTCTGATGAAAAAGTTCAAAAACCAACTGAAGGAGACGCAATTCTATTCACAAACATGCACTGAAAATGACATAACGAAAATGGGCTATATGAGCATTGCATAAGATTTTGTGAGGCAAAGAGTAGATGATTTGAAGTTGTTCACTGAGAAAGGTTACTTTACCATAAGGCGCTCAGATAAATTCTGGGACGGGATATATTCTGATCAGACCATAGAGCAGTGTTTAATGAGAATGTTCAAGCTCCCTGGTGGTCTCACACATGGCAGGGGAATAACCGATAGCACTGTTGTGAAATGGGTACATGGACTACCTCTTTGCCTTCCGATATGTAATGCTCTCGAAAATTTTGTTCATGTTCACACTGGTCATGGCGAACAACATCGGGATCTCCGTCAAAGTTCACAATTGACTGATGCCAATGATATCACCAAATTATTGAACTGGCTCAGAGTGCATTCCCCCTTTCAGAATAGAGATCCACTACAATTAGTCTCTATAGCGACCAGGCTTGTGGCCGACGAAACTGTGAACTGTGACCAAGTTCGCAAAATTGGTGAATGTTGCGTATCGAATGTTGTAAGCAAAACGTTCAACAGCATCAAACTACGACGTGTTGACACTGTGAAGTCTTTCGCATCGATGGCAAATAGCATCAAAGTCCGTGGAAGTAAGGTAGTGATTGACCCCACAATTCTGTTCAACCGCATCACATGTGTTATTCAGTCACACGCAGAGATGGAAGAGTATCTCAAATATGAACTCGCCCCGAAACCACCAGCATTGTTTGATTCTGCTGGAATGAGGAAGACACAGAAAAGCACGCTCGGTAAGATCCTCAAAACATACGGTTCCGAGCAAACTAAAATCCCAGAACATTCCCTGTTTGTTGTAGATGGTGGATTTTTATTGAGGGCAGTTGTATGGCCTAAACAGTCGTCATATAAGGACATATGTACATCATATTCCAATTATCTAGTGAGACATTTTGGGGCGAACGTCGTGGTTGTTTTTGATGGTTATGCTTGTACAATGTCGACAAAGGGCATGGAACAAGCCCGTAGATCTAAAGACAGGTATTCCATTGATATCAATATCTCACCCGAGTTACCAGCCACCACACCCCAATCCGATTTCCTTGCAAATGCCAAGAACAAAACCCAACTGATCGATCTTCTAATGCAGGAGCTATCTGCTATCAATATTCAGTCCAAGCAGGCCGAGGCTGATGCTGATGTACTGATAGCCGAAACTGCACTTGACATCGCTCAAGATGACAACAATGTTGTCGTTGTGGGAACAGACACAGACTTGTTAGTCATTCTTACCTCTCGAGTTCAACCGGGATGTAATATTCACATGATGTATTCCATTACCCCAAACTTACTAGTTTCAGTTAGTGAAATAGCAACCAAAATGGGTGACCATAGAAGCAACCTCCTTGTAGCACATTCTATAAGTGGTTGTGACACTACTTCTGCACTCTTTCGAGTTGGTAAGAAGAAAGTATTCAGTACAATTGTCTCCGATGTTACTAGCGACTCACAACAGTATGTCAACACAATTTTGGCGGATGACAGTACACCAAGTGCAGTAGCCGCTGCCGGGGAACAACTTCTCCTGATCTTATACGGGAGTAAAACTGTTTCCTCTCTCGACCAATATAGATATGTCACTTACAAGCGTTATGTAGCAAAATCTAAACTGAATAAACCCATCGACCTAGCCTCACTCCCACCAAGCAGCGATGCTGCACAACAACATGTCTACAGATGTTATCTCCAGGTCCAACAATGGCTGGGCACTTCGCTTCCTCCGACGGATTGGGGGTGGTCGCTAGACAATGGACTTCTTGTACCGACTGCAGCCACAAAGCCATGTGCCCCCGATAACCTACTGAATCTGATCAGTTGTGGTTGCAAGAGTGCTTATACAAAAAGGTGTGGGTGTAAGAAGGCAGGACTCTCTTGCTCAGGTTTGTGTAATTGCAGTTCGGATTCTTGTAACAACCACAGAAACACTGTCCTGTCGGAAATTTCTGAGTTCGATGAATAATATGTATATAGGTCATGTCATTTCTGTATATAGCGTTGATAATAGTCAATGTAACTTAATCCATGTTGATTGATTTGTACATTCTGTAAATATTATTTATTGATTTTTGTACATTCTGTAAATATTATTTATTGATCTAATGCTGCCAGACACAGACGTGTCTGTTCGGTCCCAAGCCCGAAAATAGTTGAGTTCTCATGCTGACGAATTTTATGCCAAAAGGGGAACTCGGCCAGAAGCAGAGGGGGTCTTCCATAATGTCTATTTTGTAAGCAATGATAAAAGTCTTCAAATGGTGGTGGATTTTTTATCGTCTGTCCAACTAAAATCCCATTCTGTACTACCACCCTTTGGGCAAATCCGTTAGGAAAATCGTCATTTATTGCGTAAATCCGATACTTTTTTGTGAATTTTCAATAATTTTTCGCAGAAATTGTCACAGAATGCACATTTTCCTCTAGGTAAATGTATATTAGACATTATGTAGCTCGAAATACGCGTAAACAAAAAATACAGTTGGATCAATTCGAGGTTACAAAGTTCGTGCGATTTTTTAAAATTTTTTTCAAATGCGTTTTCGAAAAAAGGCTGTAGAAAAAAAAGCTCAACTGGGATTTTAGGGGATTTTTGTCTAATCATTCAGTGACATGTACTTGACATTCCCTGAAAAAATCAGCTTTCTCCGATTTTTTTCCCTAGTGAAACCTAATGTTCTTGGGCTATTAGGCACTGTCAGCAAACACTCAATAACTTTGCCCAGTTAACGGAAACGCATTATTCTTGTGCCTGTTTTTAAATTTAACACCTGGAATCACCACCTTTCCGATATTCTCAATGCAGAATTTACATCAAAGTTGGAGCAGGAATGACTTTTGGGGTTTAACAAAATCAAGTCTTTGAGTAATGGTTCATCAAATGGAAATTTTGAAACCATCTTATTTACAACAGACACATAGAATTTTCTTACATTATTTATTGAAAACATTCTTTTCACCTCATCAGTACTAAGATCACAATTGGCCCTAACTACGGCTAGCAAATCCTATGGCAAGATGTTCATCATCTAACTGGTTGTCTCTTTCTGCATATTGTACCTGAGTGATGTCACTTTCACATTTTATGATTGCTGATTTTACAAATTTTGCAAGAAATTTTCTTAATGAACGGCACATTTCCTCTGTCATGAGCCCAACCATGCTTTCATCAGATTGAAACAGTGTATTAAACTCATTTACAGGATTAATAATAAATTCCAGAAACCTGAAATACATTTTCATTTCAACATTGTTCAAATTATCTAGAATTCTTTTTACCCTTGTGTCACTATCGCCCTCAGGTAGGGAATTGAAGTATGCAACCAATGCAGGCCACTGTCGGTTTAACCTGCGTACACAACGTTCTAAACTTAACCACCTGGTTGACACATGCTTCAATATTTTTAAAGAATCTGTTTCTGCAAATTCATGGAATTCTTTAAAGGCCTCACGTCTTTTTGAACTTTTATTAAAATGAAAATGCACATCAGCCAATAACTCCTCTACCGGCAATGTCAAATACACTTGGCTGTACCTCGCGTATGCAACTCAGCACAGAATTATTTTTCCCAACCATTACGCTGCAGTTATCACTAGAAAAGGCCACGAGATTTTTCCATGGAATATTGTTGTTTATCAATACACTGTCTATCTCATTAAATATTGCTTCCCCAGTCCCTATATTGCACACAGGCATATCTATAAATCTGGTAATAGCCCAATGTGTCTGAATCGAACAACCGAACAAGGATAACAAGCTGTTTGTTGGCACCACTATCATTAGACTCATCTACCAACAAAGAGAAAGGCTGTGTCCTAATCATTTCTTTTACAGGGTCACTCAAACACTTCGAAATGGAACGTTTTGTAATCATTGTTGCATTGAATCTTCCACACGCAAACTTTTTAACAACATCACTGTCTGGAAACATCTTCTTACACAGTTTATTAATATGATCCGCCACTGCAAATGACATGTTGTGCTCTGTGATGAAGTTCGAAAAAAGTATTTCAGCATGTAGTGTCTGTTGGTCACTGTTTTTATGTAGTGAAAAAAATTTTGTCATCTGCTTTGTTGATTACACGACCTTAGTAAGCTGTTGGTGTTATGTTGTTTTCTCGTGACGAATAACATCATTCCTCCCCCCATGACTTATGACAAAATGCAGATTGCAAGTTGTGCATTGTATGTGCTCTTGTGTCGTTTCTATCACTTTTTTGTAGCCATGACATTTCATTCAACCATGACGCCTGAAATTTGGAATCACAGCGTTGCCGCTTGGGCGTTTTTTTGTATCGGCCATGATACCGCTTTAGCCTCTGTGTTGGCTCTTGGAAAACTGATTGACATTGAATAAAAAGGTCGGATTTTATAGGCTTTTTCATTGATTTTTAACCGTTAAAACTCGTGCATGTTTTTTTTTTTTTTTACAAACTGTTGACATGCTCAGGAGCCTTGTTAAATATTCCAATCACAACACCAACTTTTGATGTTGAAAAAATTAACGGTCTGTATCAGACGAGTATCAGATCAATAACAGCTAACAGGACGCCAAGTTGAACAATTTATAAATTCTTATAAAAAAAATCTGGTAGGTTTATTCATCAATGAAAAGAAGTAAACTGTTTGGAGTATACAGCTATTCACTCATCGGAGACCTATGTACAGTTTGGAAAGGGGATTAAAATCTTCCACAAATGTGTGTAGATGCCCATTCGGCATTACTTATTTGTTTCTTCCACATTCACGATTTTATGGTAAATTGGTCATTAGTGAATAAATATCCCCACCCCACATTTCATATTTTCATGCTCCAGGAGCGATTTCCAATCACTTCGTTGGCACCTGAGAGGATTTCCAAGCACGCCGATCAGCCGAAATTCGCCCTCATTGTTCAAGTGAATTTTTTTTGAGGGGGGGGCAAAAACTTTTGGGGGCCTGGTCCCCCCTCCTCCGTAGCTAAGCCTCTGACATTCATGCCATTTATTCATGTAAATTATGTCAGTAATTTATTTCACCAAGAATACAACTTCACCCTCAACTTACCATATAAAATAGTTAATCTAATTAATCCCCCCTCCCCAATTTTTATTTTTCAAAACTGAACACAAGATGTCGAATGAAACCGAGTCAATCATACCTGATCATAGCCGAAGCTGACGTCATTGCACACAGTCGCACAATTGTTTGTAATCTCGTGTGTCCGAGAGTGGGAGAAAATATGATGTGACCCTGAGAAAATGAGCTTGGATCCCAAACCGGGAGACTCATGGTGAAACCGGGAGAGTTAACAGGTCTGGTGTTCACCCTTAAACCAAGAAAATTATTTAGCTGCATTATATTACAGTCAGATTTTGAAATTAGTAATTGTGTGAATCAAAATTAATAAATTATCAAGTCATTTCATGAAATAACTAGAAATTGGGCCCATGGCCAGTTGTTTCATGAAATATGACTGAATAATACAGTCATTTCACAAAATGACTGATTTCACAGTCTGACTGTACAAGTGATTATAACACAGGGTTTTTCTACACTTTTGGGGAAAAGGTGCCGGGGCTTCTTTTCTGATCGGGAAAATCAGCTTTATAGAGGCCAAAATTGGGAATTTATGTGAGCGACAACAAAAAATAAATAAAAATTACTACATGCATGTGGCATATACTTGTGATAAATCAATAAATTAATATCAATGAAAACCTGTTACAACTTACAGTATAACCCACTGGCAGCTTAAAATTAACAGTACTGGAAATAAACCAATCCCAGTGATAAAAAATGCTTCATTGAAGCCTTCTTCATAATAAGGATTGGTTTATGATCAAGCATATACATAAGTCTCCAGCTAAGCAAGTCCAAATTCAGTGTGGGTAAAATAATTGTGGATGGTTTGGCCTGGCAACGATTCAAGTTTTGTGACATCAATCAGTCCTGAGTATCTGACCTGATGGACGGTTCCCATAGAATACAAGTTATTAGACAAGATATTTCAGATGTGAATGGAACCAAATAATGGTTTAAGAAACTTGGAACTTGCTTGTATTGAAATTTAGGTATTATTCGTGAGCAATTATTCTTAATAGCAACACTTTATTTTTATCACTTTCACCTCTGCAATGCTAGTCGTTCAGTTATCGACTGGTGCACATCAAGGGAGCTAATGTAGAGTGCTGTCATCTAGGAAACCCTGTCAAGGATGTGCCTTGACATTGGTATGGTCAAAACCAGGCCTGGCATTTTGAGGAGAGCAATTTTTAGCTTGCATAAAATTCTCACCTGAAAAAATTGGGGGGAGCAAAAAATTTGCCCTCTTAGATATTTTGGTCTGGGTTGTTCAAGATTATACAGTTAAAACTAAAAGTCCTGTCATGAAATGTGCAGAAATAGCACGTCGATCTTCGTGTTAATCGACGTGTTATGTCCGCAGTAAAGCTATCAAATTTTGTACATATGGCCTGTGCACAAACAATGTTTCAGCCAATGGACCTCTGGGCAAACTGGAGGTCCATTGGCAGAAACATTGCCTGTGTTTGCTGTGAGTAACCAGGAGAACCTGCCATGTTTTGGCTGCCATTCGATATGGCAATTGTGAGCAATTCCTATGCTCAAGCCTAGATAAGCACACAGTTCATGAAAGGACTTCTAGTTTTAAGTGTACCTGTACCAGTACTGCTCATATCAATTGTAATTTTTTTTTGTCAGCAGTACATGTTCGTGGTGATGGCTGCAATTTCTATGGACTGCAACTGTGTTTGAATATGTACAATGTACATACCCAAACACATTTGTGATCCACAGAAGAAAAAAGACCAAGATTTTTTTTATTTTGTCAGCAGCCAGTGATGTTTGAGGTTGCAGAGTATTGCTACAAGTGGTAATTACACTGCAATATCATTACTACTTGCCTGTTAGTAGGCTCTCCCAGTATCTTTCTTTTCATTCAAGTTTTAAGAATGCTAGTCCTGTTCAAAATATTTTAACCCAAAGCATTTCGAGGGTTTTAAAAAAACAGTCTTCTCCCATGTTACCCATAAAAATGTTGAGGCGAGTGATCTACTTGCATGCGTGCTGGATGGAATCCATAAGGGCAATTTATTGCCAACCTGGGTTTTTCAGAAATCCAACACTGCAAAAGGGTTTTAAAACAACACAAGTGAATAACCAATGTGCTGAAACAATGCACAATGTGAAGCGTCAACTATCAAATATGTCTTTACAAATAAAAAAATAATCAACTGGTCACACAAAATACGAATATATACGTACATATATTTTTATATTTGTCTTTCATTAGATGATCGTATTTTTTCTTTTCTAGACATATATGTGTTTTTAGAAAAGAAATATATGATCAACTGGTCAAAGACAAATATTTGAAGAGATTTATTGAAGACATACTAACCCTTGAAGCCTCAAATTAATTTTAAGATAATTACTGCCTTATACACATATACATGTAGACAGCTGGTGCTACAAATAACCTCCCAGTGTTTCTACATTAGTGTTGGCTGCCTACATAGCCAGCCAACAATAATTTAACAACATTGTCAAGAAAAGTGCAGCTTATCAGGAGAGTTCTCAAGGAAGAACCTTACTATTCTATCCAGGGCAAACTGGACTATTTCAGAGATATCTTTCTCAAAAACATATTTTGCAGTGAAAGCATGTCACAATTACAAGTTCTCAAACATGAATCGCAATAACTCACTGCCAGATAAAATTTGTCTATTCAGAAGAAACACTTCCAGCATCTGAAATTTTGAAAGAAAATAATCCACTGTTCAGAAACCATATGACATCTCCTTCCAAGGCAGTCAGCAATGGCTTTGATAGTTCATGAATCAATTCATATGAAGTGTGTGTGAAACTTCTGTCATTACAAAACCACAGTCCTGTTTCATCATCAAAATTGATATTTTCATACCAAGTGATTTGGGCCAGGTTGTTTGTCAGTCCTGTATCTTTACAATAGCAATTGTAAAAACACTGGATACTTCCAAATTGAAAATATTTTCCAGTTTCAACTTTTGTTGATGTTTTACCTCTATCTTTCAGTATAAATACGTTTGAGGATACAGTTTGGGCATTGCATTTCTCTTTCAAGGAACACCCACAGAAAACCTGTCGATTTGTTTTTATTTTTGTTCATTGTGGCTGAAATATAACTTATGTACACCTACTACAAGAATGTTCAATTACTTTAAAGACAGATGGGAGTGCGGTGGCTAAGTGGTAGACGGTTGGACTTCTATGCTAGAGGTCCCCACCCGGGACGACCCGCGTTGTGTCCTTGGGCAAGGCACTTCATCCCGATTGCCTACATGGCGGCACGATGACACCGTTTACTGAGGCGTACTGCACGTCGATGGTGCATGTGTCAACCGCTGTAACCCTGCTTAAGTGGAGCTTGAACAGAGTTAGAATGTTGAGGAGCTGACAGTTGCTCGTCGATGCTCGGTGGTTCTCTCCGGGTACTCAGGCTTCCTCCACCTGTAAAACTGTCACTGTCACGATTAGCCACTGTGCATAAGTATGTGACCTTAAATCCCAATAAATAAATAAATTAAAAACAGATTGTGTTTGCTTCTTTGTTAGAGTACATGCAACTTGCTTGCTTTCGAGTGGGGACAAGTTATCAACATCAGCAAGTTCAACACAGTCAAAAAATTCAGGTGTAGAATGCCTCCCACCTGGAGCATTTTTTAAACATGGCATCCTGCCTGAAAGCTTCATGAATTGACACCAATCAAATATGATGAATGTTTCAATTGCTGTTGCTTCGGGATATCTCATGTTTAATGCTCTCTTACAAATCCAAGAATTGAATCTTTCAAAAACGTACATCCATGTACCATACACGGGACCAAAGCGTCTTATTCCATCAACAATGTGATGCAACAGATGAGTTGTAATATTTTGCAAGGACAGTGGAAAATCTTTTTCTAAATACGCAAGTGCTTGATTAATTTTAACTTCTAGTTGGTCACTATCTTCTAAACATTGGCTTTCGGCACATATTCCAGCGATGATATCGAATAGAACAAAAAGTGTTTTTCTCCGCTTTTTATCCATTGTTCCCCTCAAACAATATTTTAATATTCCTTGAGATGCCAATTGTTTCCAGTCGTGAGACTTTAGTGCACCAGGTTTTGTAATGAATGGTGATGGCTTAGTTCCAAATCCCAAAGGTGGGCAGATCTGGGTTGCTCTCGTCTGCAATGTTCAATTCCTCTTTAGACAAGAGATATGGTAAGCATGTTGGATCAGAAGATTCCTTCTCTTTGGAAATTTTTTTCTTTTTAGGAACTGCTGGCTGTGTCTGCTGGCTAATGTCACTTGTCGATGCGTCCACAGCAGTGAAGACCTCTGAACTCGGTCGACCAAAGGAAACTTCAGCTTTAACAATATTTTCTGTGTTAATTTTTCGACCAGTTATCAAGTTCATTATATTTATACCACCGACTTGAAAAGTGGGAGGTATATAGTGATCACTTGGTCCGTCCATACATCCGGGCAGACATATGGGGTTTAAGTGGCTATTTGTTGGTACAAATGGGGGTTAGGTGACTACAGCAATTTATGTGACTAGTCACATAGTTAAATATCATTATTCTAGGGTGGGGTTTAGAGTTGGGGTGGGGTGGGGTTAGGGTCAGTAAAGGGTAGGGTTAGGGTTTGCTTCCGCTCCAAAAATTTTTCACCCAAAAAGTTGTTTTAATACAATGGACATGCATTTTAGGTAAAATAGACTAGGCACATAATGAATTTTCATTAGTCTGGGGTGGGGTTTAGAATTGGGGGTGGGGAGGGGTAGGGTTAGGGTCAGTAAAGGGTAGGGTCAGGATTTGCTACCACCCCAAAAATTTTCCCCCAAATCACTTGTTTTAATATAATGGACATGCATTTTATTGTAGTCGCATAAAAATAGCCACAAAAGTACCAATTGTTAGAATGAATGTACTTCTGTCCATCCTTCCGTCCATCCATTACTCTTTAGGGGGGGTACACATCTATCCGCAACTCCAAAACCAGTCAACGGACTTCATTGATACTCTGACATTCTTTTACATACATTGAAGATGTACACCTCCTATTTTCTTTTCAGATATTTTCATTTTTACAGTTTCCCATATTGAAAAATGAACTTTGTCAAATTCAGTTGACATTCTGTACAGATCTGCTATCCGCACCACCTTCTAAACCAGTGAACGGATTTCATTGAAACTCTCAGACGTTCTTTTACATACATTGAAGATGTGCACCTCCTATTTTCTTTTCAGATATTTTCATTTTTACAGTTTCCCATATTGAAAAATGAACTTTGTCAAATTCAGTTGACAATCTGTACAGATCTGCTATCCGCAACTCCTTTTAAACCAGTGAACGAATTTCATTGAAACTCTCAGACATTCTTTTACATACATTGTAGATGAGCACCTCCTATTTTCTTTTCAGATATTTTCATTTTTAGTTTCCCATATTGACAATGAACTTGGTCAAATTCAATTGACATTATGTACAGATCTGCTATCTGCAACTCCTCTTAAACCATTGAACAGATTTCATTGAAACTTTCAGACATTCTTTTACGTACATTGCAGATGTGCACCTCCTATTTTTTTGCCCCCCCCCCCGACTTAAGTCGGGTGGCATATAGTGATTGAAGTGTCCATGTGTGTGTGTGTGTCCATGTGTGTGTGTGTCCGAGCCAGTAACACAAAAACTGTTAGGATCACAGTCATCAAACTTCACACAATTATAAAGGACCATGGGAGGATGTGTCACACACCATAGCCGGGTTCGCACCTTCAAGGTCAAGGTCACACAAAAATCAGTCAATATTCGTGTCTCAGCCATAACTCAGAAACGAATCATAGTACGTACAATTGTTAAACTTTTTACAAATGTTAAGGACAGTCAGAAGATGTGTCGTGTATAACAATTTCTGTCGCATCTGCAAGATGAAGGTCACAATTGACCTTCATATGTTCAGGGTCACAAATTGTGTCTCAAGCATAACTCCAAAACTATTAGGGCGACAATCATCTAACTTCGCTCAATTATAAAGGACAATGGGTGGAGGTATCACACACCACAGCCAGGTCCTTAAAGTCAAGGTCATATTTCAATTTCACACTGAAAATCATCAATATTTGTGTCTCAGCCTTAACTCAGAAACGAACCTAAGTACAAATATTAAACTTTTTACAATTTTTTGTTTGTTTGATGGAGGTCAAGGTCACAGATTAAGATCATTGCCACGTGGGGGGGGGGGGGGGGGGGGCATAGTCACTTCCGAATGAATATCGTCTTTTCAGATATTTTCATATTTACAGTTGCCCATCTTCAAAAATGGTCTTTGTCAATTCAGGTTTTAGTAGGGAGGGGTTTAGATATGCTTTCCGCTACTCCTCTTAAACAAACTCCATTGGAACTCGCAGACCTTCTTTTACATACATTGAAGATTTGCACCTCCTATTTTTCTTTCAGATGTTTTCATATTTTGATGTCCGTCCATCCGCTACACTTTAGGGATCTACACATCTGCTATCCGCAACTTTTCTTAAACCAGTGAACGGATTCCATTAAAACTCTCAGACCTTCTTTTACATACATTGAAGATATGCACCTCCTTTTTTTCTTTCAGATACTTTCATATTCCGACATACTTCGTCTGTCCATTATGCTATAGGGGTGTTACGCTTTGGGGGTGTGGGGGGGGAGGGTGGGGGGGGAGGGTGGTGGTACACATCTGCTATCCGCAACTCCTCTTATACCTGTGAACGGATTTCATTGAAACTTTCAGACCTTCTTTTACATACATTGAAGATGTGCACCTCCTATTTTCTTTTCCGATATTTTTTTTTTTTACAGTTTCCAATATTGAAAAATGAACTTTGTCAAATTCAATTGACATTCTGTACAGATCTGCTATCCGCAACTCCTCTTAAACCATTGAACAGATTTCATTGAAACTTTCAGACATTCTTTTACATATATTGAAGATGTGCACCTTCTGTTTTGTTTTTAGATATTTTCATTTTTGGGTTCCCCTTTTTAAAAATGGGCTTTTTCAATTCAAGCTTGCATGGGGGGAGGTTGTTTCAATGAAACCTTCAATTTATTTATTGGTGTTTAAGGTCACATACTTATGCACAATGGCTAATCATGACCGTGACAGTTTTACTGGTGGAGGAAGCCGGAGTACCCGGAGATAACCACCAAGCAATGACGAGCAGATGTCAGCTCCCCAACATCGTAACTCCACACTGCAGCACAGGCAGGGTCAGATTGGTTGAAGACATGCGCACCATCGACATGCAGTACGCCTTAGTACATGGCGTCATTAATTATTGTGCCCCCATGTGGACAATCGGGGTGAAGTCCCTTGCCCAAGGACACAACGCGGGAGTCCAAATCGATCGCTCAGATGGTCACCCATCCAAGGAGAATGAAACCTTCAAACATTGGTGTCAGTGTTTGTGCTCTCTACATTAAGCACACTTTTACTGTTGTAAAATGTTTCTTGGTGGGAGTGGGTGGTATCATTTAGTGAGCAGTCCTCACAGTTTTTCTAGTTTCAATTACTGGGCAGTAACCGTGGGCCTTAATTCGCTAACCTGACAAAGTGGTTCATAGAAGAATTTACAGTCACATTCATCTAGTCATGGCTTATCAACACAATAGAGGAATGAAGTCCTTAAATTATAACTCTGATGTCCATGTCAGATGATTATTATAGGTCTTGCTGACTGGGTCCAGTTCTACTAGCTGTAGAGACGCACCACCAAACTTCCAAGGGTTGTTATGCCATTGCAGTTTGAAAGGAATAATAATTGATAGAAAAACACCAAGGAATGGATTTGAACAAACTTGAATCTACCCCCTTAAGAATACTGCATTTTGAAGCAAAAAAAAGACCCTTCCCAAACCTTGAGATGTTGTATCCGAAATATGAAAGGATTCCAACTAGTGCATTTGAAGAATATTCCTCATAATGAGCCAAGTTAAAATTTGGGCTCCAACAGAAAGCCTAAGTATAAGGGTTCTTACACCAATTGAACAAAAAATTTCAATACTTTTTCCGTACTTACATTGCCATTTTTCCAGGCTCAGAATATCGGAAGAGCATCAGGATAATTTCAAATAAAAGCGCTGTTAATTCAATATCGAATACATGTGGACTACAAGTAACAACTTACCACAAAACGTTCATGAACATGAAACAGGCATCTGCACACTTGCAATTTTTAAATAAAGATTTTCGCACAAATGCTCCATTTTAGTTCCAGATCAGTTAATTTTCAACATTTAGATCCAAGTCAAGATTGAAGAAAGTGATTAAATGTTAAAAGATTTTTTACATATTGAACACCAGGCTTTTTTTGTTCAAAGTTTTGTCCAGTGCAATCCACTGTTTATATTTTGTGTCATTTGTCCACCTCTTACAAAAACCACTTCCCTGTGTTTGCTGCAGAAAATACATTGAATTATTCTTGTTGAGTATTGATTCAAGTTTGACATTAAAACATTTCAGACAAGCAAACACCGTCACAAACTTTGAAAAGTTAAACTCAGTCAACTAACATAGCGCATGTGA
Source organism: Pictodentalium vernedei (assembly GCA_031216915.1). Lineage (NCBI taxonomy): Eukaryota > Metazoa > Mollusca > Scaphopoda > Dentaliida > Dentaliidae > Pictodentalium > Pictodentalium vernedei. The sequence goes on along the minus strand of CM062288.1, from coordinate 62,822,143 downwards.
GACTCAATACTATTTCCTTCAACCTCCGGTGTTCTCTAACTCTCAGTTTATTTCACAACACCCTCAGTCATATTTTGTCATTAATGATTGAAGGTTTCCAACATTTGATTTTCATCTGACGAATTTGGAATTTCATTCGATTTGACAACAGCCGATTATTACCAGGCAGTTTAACCAATGTATTTTTTATTTTATATTACCCCATGCTTATCAATAATTTCCATACTTTTTCCAGACCTTTAAGGCTTAAAAGCATATTTTTCCATACTTTTCAAGACCTTTTCCAGACTGACCCAATGTCCATACTTCAAGGATTTCAAAACGTCGTACAAACCCTGAAATATTAACCCAGGGGCCCCATTTGAACAAACTTGAAGGAGATTTGTATATCAAACATGAATGGATTCTGACTGGTGTATCTGAAGAAGTTTTTTGAAGAATATTCCTCATAAATCACCAAATTAAGATTTGGGCTCCAAATATCAATCCAGGGATCCAATTTGAACAAACTTGAATGTGCCCCCACCCCACCCAGAAGTGGTGTATCCCAAATATGAAAGGATTCTGACTGGTGGATTAAAAAGAAGTTAAAATTGGTGCTCCAATAGAGAGCCCAAAGATTAAGCCAGGGGCTCAATTGGAACAACCTGAATCTGACTATTACCCCTCCTTCTACCCCCCCCCCCCCCCCCCCCCACACACACACAGAGATGTTGTATACCAAATATGAAAGGATTCTGAGCTATTGCCATCACTTCTCATCCGTCGGCGTACGTTAGTACGTAAGTACGTTCGGACGTCCACAATTTCCTTTGGCACACCTCACAAGTTGCATTTATGATCAGAGATTGCTTTGAAACTTGGTATGCTTGTTTGGGGGTAACCTCTAGATGGGAGCTATTGATTTTCTCCAATTTCCATCCAAAAATGTTGCCGTGGCCATCATTCATATAACTTAGACCTCAATATTTCCCTTTGGCACACCCAACAGGGCACATTTATGATTGGATTGCTTTGAAACTTTGTATGCTTGTTTGGGGTTACCTCTAGATGGGAGCTATCGATTTTCTTTGATTTCTGTCAAAAAGTGTTGCCATTGGCAATGATCTTCGATGAACTTAGTAAAAACTTAGTGCAGTTACGCATCAATATTTCCCTTTGACACTCCCTGCAGGGCACATTTATGATTGGATTGCTAGCAAACTTGGTGAGCTTGTGTGGGGTGACATCTGTATGGGAGCTGTCGATTTTCTTCCATTTCTGTCAAAAAATGTTGCCACTGACCTTTGCACTTAGTTTAGTAAGACTTCAATATTTCCCTTTAACACCGCCTTCAAGGCACATTTATGATCGGATCACTTTGAAACTTGGTATGTGTGTTCGGGGTGACCTCTAGATGTGAGCTATTGCTTTTTTCATTTCCATAAAAAATTATTGTCGTTATCACCAACCTTTGAACTTACTGCATTTGTGCATCAACTTATCCCTTTTGCACTCATTGCAGAGTATATTGATGAATTTCCATAAAAAAACATTGCCACAAGCAGTGACCTTCTACTTAGTGCATTTGTGCATTAACATCTTCCTTTGGCATGCCTCCGAGGGCACATTCATTATCAGGTTGTTTTGAAACTTTGTTTGCTTTTGTAGGGTGACAAAGATGGGAGCTATTGATTTTCTTTTCATTTCCTTCAACAACTGTTGCTGTTAGCAACAATCTTTCAATTGATTGCATTTGTGCAACAACATTCTTTGACACATTTATCATAGGATTGTTTTTGAACTTGGTGTGCTCATTAGGCAAGAACTTTAGATAAGAGGTATTGATTAGCATTCATTTCTGTGAAACAAGTTGCCATTTACAGATACCTCTTAACATACTGCATTTGTGTATCAACGTTCTTCCTTTAGCCAGTCTTACAGTTTTCATTTAAAAATGCATGGATTACTCTGACGTTGTGCACACACAATGCTGTTATGTTGAAATTTCATCAAATAACTTTGGTACCAATGATCTTCAATTTTGCCATTTCATTTATCATTTTTCGCTTAACTTGACATAGTCAAGATAAGCTGTTGCCATCACGCGTGCAGAAGTCTGTGAGTCTGTGATGTCTGTTCACATTTTCCTTTAACCCTTTAAACAACGTAACGGCCAAAACCGGCCAGCGCTATTCTAAAAAATCGCCAATTAATTTTCATTATTAGTTATTCAAGAATGTTTTTTGCAAGTGTTGTCTGCTTTTCATGTTAGGTAAAGGGTTAACACGGGCTACACTCTGCAGTTCTTGTCTGATTGTCACGAAATTTCATATGCAAGTTTGGGGTCATGTCTAGATGAGAACGTCCCCTTTTGGTCGCTATCGGGCAACCGGTATGGCTGCCCGAGCCCAAAACCCGAAACCATTAGCACAGTCTACAGGTTGTATTTATGAAGGGATTTCATTGTAACTTGGTATGCTGCCTCTGTATAATGCCTAGATGAGAATGTCCCCTTTTGGGCATGATCTATCAACCGTGATGGCTGCCCAAGCCCGAAACCCAAAAACTTTTAGCACAGTCTGCAGGTCATGTTTAATGTGGAGGGATTTCATTGTAACTTTGTAGAATGATTCCTTATGATGTCCAGATGAGAATTTCCCCATTTGGGCATGATCTGCCAACCATGACGACTGCCCGAGCCCAAAACTTGAAAACCTTTAGCACAGTCTACAGGTCATATTTATTGAGGAATTTCATTGTAACTTGGTGGGTTGTCTTCATACAATTATGTCTAGATGAGAAAGTCCCCTTTTGGACGTGATTGGGCAACTGTGACGGCTACAGGGGCCCGAAGCCCGAAAACCTTTAGCACAGTCTAGAGGTCATATTTATGAAGAAACTTCATTGTAATTTGGTAGGATGACTCCAAATAATGTCTAGATGAGAACGTCCCATTTTTATCGCGATCATGCGGCCTTGATGGGTGCCCGAGCCCAAAAACCTTTAGCATAGGCGAAAGGTCATATTTATGGAAGGATTTCATTGTAACCTGTTAATTTGACTCCATAAAATGCCTAGATGATGACATCCCCTTTTGGTCGTGATTGGTCAGTTGTGATGGCTACAAGTGCCCGAAGCCCAAAAACCTTGAGCACAGTCTGCAGGTCAGAAGGGATTTCATTGTAACTTCTTAGGATCACTCCAGATGATGCCCAGATGAGATTGTCCCCTATGGTTGCGATCATTCGGCCATGATGGCTGCCCGAGTCCGAAGCCCGAAAAACCTTTAGCACAGTCTACAGGTCATATTTATGAAGGGATTTCATTGTAACTTGGTAGGATGACTCCAAATAATGTCTAGATGAGAACGTCCCATTTTGATCGCGATCATTCAGCCTTGATGGGTGCCCTAGCCCAAAAGCCTTTAGCATAGGTAAAAGGTCATCTTTATGGAAGGATTTCATTGTAACCTATTAGGTTGACTCCATATAATGCCTAGATGATGACATCCCCTTTTGGTCGTGATTGGTCAGCTGTGATGGTTACAAGTGCCCGAAGCCTAAAAACCTTGAGCAAGGTCTACAGGTCATATTTATGAAGGGATTTCATTGTAACTTCGTAGGATCACTCCAGATGATGCGCAGATGAAATTGTCCCCTTTGGTTGCGATCATTCAACCATGATGGCTGCCTGAGCCCGAAGCCCGAAAACCTTTAGCACAGTCTACAGGTCATATTTATGAAGGGATTTCATTGTAACTTTGCAGGATCACTCCAGATGATACCCAGATGAGATTGTCCCCTTTGATTGCGATCATTCAACCATGATAGCTGCCGAGCCCAAAGCCCGAAAACTTTTAGCACAGTCTACAGGTCATAATTATGAAGAGATTTCATTGTAGCTTGGTAGGATGACTCCAAATAGTGTCCAGATGAGAACGTCCCCTTTTGGTCATGATCATTCAGCCTTGATGGCTGCCTGAGCCCAAAAACCTTTAGCATGTCTGTAGGTCATATTTATGGAAGGATTTCATTGTGACTTGTTAGGTTGACTCCTTGATGCCTAGATGATGACATCCCCTTTTGGTCGTGGTTGGTCAACTGTGATGGCTACAGGTGCCTGAAGCCCGAAAATCATGAGCACAGTCCACAGGTCATATTTATGAAGGGATTTCATTGTAACTTCATAGGATCACTCCAGATGATGTCCAGATGAGAATGTCCCCTTTTGGTTGCGATCATGCAACCATGATGGCTGCCCAAGCCTAAAGCCCGAAAACCTTTAGCACAGTCTTCAGATCATATTTATGAAGGGATTTCATTGTAACTTGGTAGGTTGACTTCATGTAATGTCTAGATGAGAACAGCCCCTTTTGGACACCATTAGGCAACTGCGTTGGCTTCAGGGGCCCAACGCCCGAAAATCTTTAGCACAGTCTACAGGTGATATTTATGAAGGGATTTCATTGTACCTTGGTATGATGACTCTAAATAATGTCTAGATGAGAACATCCCCTTTTGGTCGTGATCATTCAGCCTTGATGGCTGCCCGACCCCAAAACCCCCAAACATTTAGCATAGTCTATTGGTCATATTTATGGAAGGACTTCATTGTAAGTTTGACTCCATATAATGCCTAGATGATGACATCCCCTTTTGGTTGTGATTGGTCAACTGTGACAGCTTCAGAGGCCCGAAGCCCAAAAACCTTGAGCACAGTCTACAGGTCATATTTATGAAGGGATTTCATTGTAACTTTGTAGGATCACTCCAGATGATGCCTAGATGAGAATGTCCCCTTTTGGTTGTGATCATTCAACCCTGATGGCTGCCCAAGCCCAAAAACCTTTAGCATAGTCTACAGGTCATATTTATTAAGGGATTTCATTGTAACTTGGTAGGTTGACTTCAAATAATGTCTAGATGAGAACGTCCCCTTTGGACGCAATTGGGAAACTGACGGCTGCAGGGGCCGGAAGCCCGGAAACCTTTAGCACAGTCTACAGGCCATATTTATGAAGGGATTTTAATGTAACTTGATAGAATGACTCGTTTTGGAATAATTTCACAGTACGTTGGTAACTTTTGTTGATATACGTTAACTGTGAGGGCCACATACATTAAATGTGAGGTCATATTAACCCACCCCTCAGCTCTTTAGTACAGTGTACACCTCATATTATTTTTATAAACATAGCATACAGGGAACAGAAATGAACATATTCCCAATTATCACAATTCTTGTGTTATTTCATAATCCTTTCATAAACATTGAACATTATCCTTTTCATCAAACACAACACGCAAGTTAAGCTACAGTGTCATTGACACTTTCATTTTATAACTCACCAAGTTTGTCAATTTGAGCTACAGTGTGATTGACACTTTCATTTAATGCACTATGTTAATTTTGGGCTCCAATAGAGAGCCCAAATAACAACCCAGAGACCTGGTTTGAACAAACTTGAATCTGAACCCCCAAGATACACTGTATATCAAATACGAAAGGATTCTGACTCGTGGATCCGAAGATGATTTTTAATGAATATTCTTCATGATGCACCCAGTTAAATTTAAATTTTGGGCTGCAGTTGGGAGCCCACTATCAACTCAGAATCCCAATTTTAAAATACTTGAATCTGACCCCTCCCCAAGAGATGATGTTGCACACCAAATATTAACCCTTTACCCATCGTGATGGCCAAAACCGGCCAACGCTATTCTCTAAAATTGCCAAACTAATTTTCATTATTTTTTCATTTTTTGTCTCAAAAACATGGATTATGACCCCTCATTGGAACGAGCTCATCGACCTATGTTTTTGAGACAAAAAATTAAAACAATTAGTTATTCAAGAATTTATTTTTGCAAGTGTCGTCTGCTTTTCATGTTAGGTATAGGGTTAAAGGTTACTGACTGGTGGAACTGAAGAAGATTTTCAAAGAAATTTCCTCATATTGCACAAAGTTATTTATTTATTTATTGGTGTTTAAGGTCACATATTTATGCACAATGGCTAATCATGACCGCAACATGGAGATAAAGTCAAGTTTTCTCAATCGTTTATACCCCATGTTGCCCATTTTAGAGGACTTCCACCTCAAGCATTGTTGACTGGGTCCTATTTTACCAGTAAAACAGAACTCGTTTACCTCAGTAAACAAACACTGCTTTACTTCCTGGGGTTCCCATGGGTGATTGCACTAAGTTAAAATTCGGGCTCCTATAGGAGCCCAAATATTAACTGAGGAACTTGATTTTCAACAAACATGAATCTGACCCCCACCCCACCCCACCCCCCAGAGATGAGGTATTAAGGTATTACATATATTAAAGGATTCTGGCTGGTGGATCTGAAAAAGATTCCACATATTGGTCAAAGTTAAATTTTGGGTTCCCATAGGGAGCCCAAATATTAACTTGGGGACTTAAATTTGAACATACTTGAATCTGCCCACCCCCCTCACACCCACTAGAGATGATGTATACCAAATATTAAAGGATTCTGACTTGTGTATTTAAAAAAGATGTTCTAAAGAAATTTCCTCACATTACACCAAGTTAAAATTTGGGTTCCCATAGGGAGCCCAAATTTTAACTGAGGAACTCGATTTGAACAAACTTGAATCTGACCCCCCCCCCTAGAGATGTTGCATACCAAATATGAAAAGATTCTGACTAGAGGATCTGAAGATGATTTTTTTTTAAATTTTGGAAAGAAATTATGGGTGCTATCTAGGGTTATGCCCCTTGTTGTTCCCCTTGGGGCGTGGCAACTTTATTTGAAAAAATCTGAATTGACATATGATAAGGAACATACATACCAAATTTCGTTCAATTTGGTCCAGTAGTTTGTGTGGAGAAGTTGATAATATAAAGTTAACGCTGACGCCGTCGGACGGAAAGTGATTAGAAAAGCTCCCCTTGAGCTTCGCTCAGGTGAGCTAAAAATATAATGCGGGCCACTTATTTCAATGTGGCGGTGCCTGAGAATCAAGTGATAATATTTTTGGGCCTTATCATCCAGTTGAATGTCCTCCAGCCTTTTCCCCATAAATCTCGAAACCAGACCAAAATCTTGAATTAATAGAACTTTGCCAACTTCCACCTTCTCTAAAAACTGGCTTCTTTGCCTGTATTGAACACGATGGACATCCATCGTATGCCCTAGGTGATCCATCACCCACTGCCTCTCTGAATTATTAGCTCACCTGGCCTAAAAGGCCATGAGAGCTTTTCTCATCACTTGGCGTCGGTCGTCGTCTGTCATCCGTCGTCTGGCGTCCGTAAACTTTTCACATTTTCATCTTCTTCTCTAACTGCCGAGCCGGTGTGAACCAAACTTGTCAGGAATGGTCTATGGAAGGTCTTCTACAAACGATCCTCATTTTGTTCCCGTCGGATGAAAAACATGCCTTCCAGAGGCATTCTTTGATTCTGGTTGGTGGATTTTCAAAAATCTTCTCCTCTGAAACTGCCATTTCAATTGTTTCTAAACTTCATATAAATGATGACTGGGACCCTCTCTACCAACGATCCTCATTGAATGTTGATCGGGTTGTAAACATGGCCACAATTGCGGCTTTTATTTACTATAGAAACCCTATGGGAAATCACATTTTCCTCCTCTTCTCTGGAAAAACAAACGCGACGTAAAAACAAACCTTGCAGGGGTAGTCCATGGAAGGTCCACTACAAATGATCCTCATATTGTTCCCGTGGATTGAAAAACATGGCTGCCAGAGGCATTCTTCGATTCTGATTGGTAGATTTTCAAAAATCTTCTCCTCTGAAACTGCCAGGCGAAATGTTTTGATACTTCGCATAAATGATGACTGGGACCCCCTCCACCAACGCTCCTCATTTAATGTTGATCAGGTTGCAAACATGGCCACAATTGCAGCTTATAGTTACTATAGAAACCCTATGGGAAATCACATTTTCATCATCTTCTCTGAAACTACTGAGCCGATGTGAACCACACTTCGCAGGAATGGTCTATGAGAGGATGGAAATATGTGGCCACCAGAGGCTAATTCTAATGCTTAACCCAATGCCTCTTCTGTCTGCATGAAGATCGGTACTGTCAGAAAAAATACTTGTTTTTTGAGAATCTGGTAAGGGTTGGTTCCAGTTTTCTCCACCGAGAACTGGGAAAAAAGCCCCCAAAAATATTGTGTATACAGTACAAGTCAAAATAAGCTGTAGCATAACTGCAATAAACTAAGTAAACTGCTGCTCCTGCCCTGACGAGATCAGAATCGGACATTTTCTGGAAAGCTATCAGTGATAGCTTCCCAGAAAATGATGTCAGCTTCTGGTCTTATAGTGTAAGAAGAGAAAAAGATACATAGTTTATAGAATTATCCTACAACTTATTTTGACTCAAGTGTAAACTATTGGAACTGTACATGGATGCTGATATATGCTCATTACTCATGTTACTTATCAGATAATCTTGGTTGTTCACAGGTGTTTGGAGAAAACCCGGAGAAGATTTTGCTAACATTCTTGCAATCATGTCAGCTTAGATGACAGTAATTATTGTATATCTTTTTAAGATTTGAAAAAAATTGGAGTATTGTTTCCTGTAACCCTTTTGCCTATCCAAAGCTATTTTGAAAAGAGAATACTGTCTGAATTTTTAATATTTAACCTTCTTTTACTGATTTTTTTGTTGAAAACAGAATTCTTAAATGTGTGCATTTTCAAGAAAATCTTCTTTGAAACTACAAGGCCAAACGGTTTGAAAACTTAGTGTGACTGATGACTGTAACCCCCTCTACCAATGATCCTCCTTTTAATCTTCATTGGGTTGCAATTATGGCTGCAATTGTGGCTTATAGTTACTATAGAAACCCTATAGGAAATCACATTTTCATCATCTTCACTGAAAGTACTGAGCCAATGTGAACCAGACTTGGCAGGCATTGTCTATGAGAGGTTCTCTACAACTGTTACTCATTTTATTCCTGTTGGGTGAAAAAACGTACCCACCAGAAGCATTCTTTGATACTGATTGGTCAATGTTGAAAACTCTTCTCCTCTGAAACCACAGGGCCAAAATGTTTTGAAACTTTGCATGGTTGATAACTGGGACACCCTCCACCAATGTTCCACATTTTAATGTTGATCGTATTGCAAACATGGCCACAATTGCGGTTTACAGTTGCTATAGAATAAAACTACAGGAAATCACATTTTCATCTTCTCTCTGGAACAATTTAGCTGACATGAACCAAAAACTTGGCAAGAATGGTCTATAGGAGGCCCTCTACAAACGCTTCTCTTTTTGTTCTTGTTGGCTGGAAAATATGGCCACCAGAGACATTCTATGATTCTGTTTGATGGATTCAAATGTTTTGAAACTTCACGTGATTGAAGACTGGGACACCTACCAATGATCCTCATGTAATTTTGATGTAATCTTGCAAAACATGGCCACAATTGCAGCTCATAGTTACCATGGAAAGACTATGGGAAATCACATTTTTTATATGTATTTCCAGGTGAGCGATTACAGGCTCTGTAGAGCCTCTAGTTTGTATCTAGTGACCGAAAAAAAATTGAATAAACAAAATCAATGAAAAAGAAATAGAATTTTTTACTTTTCTGTTTATTCTACCTTCCAGGGGTAGAAATTTGCCAAACTTGAGGGGAATCAGATTTGATTCTCGTAGATAGGATTTACGAGAATCATGAGAATCAATCAAATGGAGTGCCCATTTTTGATCCCAGCACGCAGATGCCAAAGGCATCTGCCACAAGTGCCAGGGGCATGAGCATTGTGAGAGGAGGGCCCCCCCCTCCCCGGGTAATTTTGAAAATCTCTTTATCAAATGGAGCCTTCTGGTGGCTTTTGAGATGAAAACACACTTTGGAGAGTAAATTGAGGTTTTTTTTTAGCATCCTCCCACATAATGTGCAAATTCTGCAGCTGAAAAAATATTACTTTTCGCAAAATTTCAACAGAAAAATCATATCATGTGAACCCTCTTTGGAACGAGCTCGTTGAGCTCGTTCCCAAGAGGGGTCACATGATATGGTTTTGTTTGAAATTTTTTGAAAAAATTTTAAAAATGATATTTAAAATAATAAATTTTGAAATCGTCTGCACTGAGTAAAGGGTTAATGTAATTTAATGTGCCAGTTCTTATTAAAACTAGTGTCGAAGGAATCTATGATGGTGTAAATGGGGCGTTTCATCAGTGGTTTTATCTGATAGCTTTGGTTGTTTTTGCACTGGACTTAGTCACAAGGTCAAAATATACCATTTTGACCTTCTGATAATCTTGTCCAAACTTCTTGCTCAGAATCGCCCCGAAATTATGGTCTGGATTGTCCATAAAAATCTAACCTGTATCATCAGAAAACCTGGTCTGAATTGCCAATAAATATGGTCTGAGACGCCCAGGCATATGGTCCCAGTCGTCCAGGCATATGGTCCGAGTCATCCAGAAATATGGTCCGAATCATCCAAAGAAAATCTGGTCCAATTCGTACATGGTCCAAATCGTCCTGATACCGACGTTGGCCTCATTCTCATGTTACACGTTTTAGACGCTTCCACTCTTCTGTGTTTTAGGCGTAAACGTAGTGCGATTTCGGAAATTCCCCTCTTGTTTACGTCCGAAATACGTTTGACTGCAACTTGTTCCAGCCTGTCTCGATTTAAGTAGGCACCTTCATCTCAATATTTAAAGGCCAATGAAAATGAGTGGAAGGGGGAGGCCGAAAACAACCGAAGAGTCCCACAAGCAAAGAGCAACTTACGAAACGAAGCGAAAAATATGCGATGAAACACCAACATGCAGTCAGTCCACCGAGTCCAGTGACAAAAATCTCGGCTCGTCTTCGAGCAAAATAGGTCAAAATGGTTCTCAGGGATGATCATAAAATGAACGAAAAAAAATTATTGAAGTAACTTTTTATTCCGAAAACATGTCGTTAGTGGAAATGGGGTCATATAATCTAATTATTTGAGAAACCTACCCGACAATCGCTGGAGCAAATAATGCTGAATACTATCTGCAGGGACTTTAGCCGCAGGGGAGGGGGGGGGAGCTCAGTTAGAGCAAACTTGAATTCTATTGAATAGAATCTGTTATATCCCGATATTTCAATATACCACAAGTCTTCCAGAAATGTGGTCCGATTCGACCATAAATATGGTCCGAGTCGCCCAAAGAAATATATGGTTCGAATTGTCCTGAATTCCCAACATCAATGGAACAGGAAGTATGACCGGCGATCAACATTTCGAGATGCTCGCTACACATTATGCTGGGAAATCACTTCAGTTTGATTGAATGATAATATATGCAATCAAATGATTGGCATTTTTCTAGATTTGGGCCATAAATGAGACATGGTTGTGCTTTGTAAGTGGAGGCGACAAGTGGACAAGGAACTCAAAATGGACAGGTAATGTGGCTATATATTATAATGAGAGCCTTACAGTCCTGTAGGAGGATATTAGACCCAACGACTGACTGCTTCTCTGGTTCTCCATTTGTTTCTAGGCCTGAGATATAGTCTACACAAAATGCCTGGGTGTGCAATCTCCCCATGTTCCCTTGACAGAAACACTTCTATTTCCCACCCCAAAATACATTTAGACAACACATTCGTGGTGTCAGCAGAAGAACTATAATCCCTGATTATGTGGATAATGACAACCTCTTCTAGCAGAATTCAGATTTAAATTGACATGAAAGTTAGGTGAGCTTTTCCGACTTAGTAGTGTAATACACTCTTAATGTCAAAGAGTTTACCAGGCTCCGGTAAGTATGAAATTTGTTGCTAGAAAAAACCAAAGAATAATACGTACTGGTAAGTATATTGGAAGAATTGTTACTCAATAAAGCAATATTTTGACATGCTGAGCTTGTTGTTATTTCAAAAATGGGAGTGTCAAAGAGAAAGAAAATGTAAAATCAGCTGTTGAAAACAACTGCACTTCAAGGGAGAGTACTCAAAATACACGTGGGTTAATTCCCCAACATGAATGACACTTGTGACATTACAAATAAAAACAAGATCATTGTGGGGTGAAACTTTCTGAAATTTCGATGTATTTGCACTCTGTTTGAAATTCATTGTTTTTTCATGATTTATAATCGCCCAGTTCAAAAGAGTGATAAGATTTTGAATGAGGCCTAGCAATTGGGGATTTTCAGTTAGTAATTGGAAACAAAACATACCCCATGGGAATGAGGCCCGGTAATCGAACCCTGTAGACACATAAAAGAATCCTTAACTTCTGCATCTCATGTATACAGCTCTCGAAATTCATCTACGGCAATAGGCATTGCTGTAGAAGAAGCTGTAGAAAAAACTGTAGTTTCCTTTAAAATTTACCTTTGAAAAATATGTCTGGCAAAGACACAAAACTTGCAGCTACGGTCCAGTTGAGACTCTTAACCCTTAAGGTTTTGGACGATTGCTCTGAATACACACCTGACCACAGCAACCCCACATCCAGTGGCTTACAAGTGATTTCTGGTCAAGTCTTGGCTGCCTGTTCAAGCAGCCAAGACTTGACTACAAACCACTGCTAGGTAATTTGTCTGATAACCTTTTATTGGACCAAATATTCCCCAGATTTGGATGTCCATTGGAGTTACTTAGTGATAACGAGTCTGAAAATTGCAATGAGGTCCTGAAAAATCTCGGCTCATCTTCGAGCAAAATAGGTCAAAATGGTTCTCAGGGATGATCATAAAATGAACGAAAAAAAATTATTGAAGTAACTTTTTATTCCGAAAACATGTCGTTAGTGGAAATGGGGTCATATAATCTAATTATTTGAGAAACCTACCCGACAATCGCTGAAGCAAATAATGCTGAATACTATCTGCAGGGACTTTAGCCGCAGGGGAGGTGGGGGGGGGAGCTCAGTTAGAGCAAACTTGAATTCTATTGAATAGAATCTGTTATATCCCGATATTTCAATATACCACAAGTCTTCCAGAAATGTGGTCCGATTCGACCATAAATATGATCCGAGTCGCCCAAAGAAATATATGGTTCGAATTGTCCTGAATTCCCAACATCAATGGAACAGGAAGTATGACCGGCGATCAACATTTCGAGATGCTCGCTACACATTATGCTGGGAAATCACTTCAGTTTGATTGAATGATAATATATGCAATCAAATGATTGGCATTTTTCTAGATTTGGGCCATAAATGAGACATGGTTGTGCTTTGTAAGTGGAGGCGACAAGTGGACAAGGAACTCAAAATGGACAGGTAATGTGGCTATATATTATAATGAGAGCCTTACAGTCCTGTAGGAGGATATTAGACCCAACGACTGACTGCTTCTCTGGTTCTCCATTTGTTTCTAGGCCTGAGATATAGTCTACACAAAATGCCTGGGTGTGCAATCTCCCCATGTTCCCTTGACAGAAACACTTCTATTTCCCACCCCAAAATACATTTAGACAACACATTCGTGGTGTCAGCAGAAGAACTATAATCCCTGATTATGTGGATAATGACAACCTCTTCTAGCAGAATTCAGATTTAAATTGACATGAAAGTTAGGTGAGCTTTTCCGACCTAGTAGTGTAACACACTCTTAATGTCAAAGAGTTTACCAGGCTCCGGTAAGTATGAAATTTGTTGCTAGAAAAAACCAAAGAATAATACGTACTGGTAAGTATATTGGAAGAATTGTTACTCAATAAAGCAATATTTTGACATGCTGAGCTTGTTGTTATTTCAAAAATGGGAGTGTCAAAGAGAAAGAAAATGTAAAATCAGCTGTTGAAAACAACTGCACTTCAAGGGAGAGTACTCAAAATACACGTGGGTTAATTCCCCAACATGAATGACACTTGTGACATTACAAATAAAAACAAGATCATTGTGGGGTGAAACTTTCTGAAATTTCGATGTATTTGCACTCTGTTTGAAATTCATTGTTTTTTCATGATTTATAATCGCCCAGTTCAAAATAGTGATAAGATTTTGAATGAGGCCTAGCAATTGGGGATTTTCAGTTAGTAATTGGAAACAAAACATACCCCATGGGAATGAGGCCCGGTAATCGAACCCTGTAGACACATAAAAGAATCCTTAACTTCTGCATCTCATGTATACAGCTCTCGAAATTCATCTACTGCAATAGGCATTGCTGTAGAAGAAGCTGTAGAAAAAACTGTAGTTTCCTTTAAAATTTACCTTTGAAAAATATGTCTGGCAAAGACACAAAACTTGCAGCTACGGTCCAGTTGAGACTCTTAACCCTTAAGGTTTTGGACGATTGCTCTGAATACACACCTGACCACAGCAACCCCACATCCAGTGGCTTACAAGTGATTTCTGGTCAAGTCTTGGCTGCCTGTTCAAGCAGCCAAGACTTGACTACAAACCACTGCTAGGTAATTTGTCTGATAACCTTTTATTGGACCAAATATTCCCCAGATTTGGATGTCCATTGGAGTTACTTAGTGATAACGAGTCTGAAAATTGCAATGAGGTCCTGAAATATGTAAATGAGCATCAGAATATTCATCACATTACAACTTCTTATTTCCACCCTCAGTCAAATGGAAAAGTTGAGAGGCTTCATTGAACGTTAAATGACATTCTGTCAAAACTTAGTCCAAAAGAATTAAAAACGTGGGATTTGTTTATTAACCAGGCTCTGGCAGCGATAAGATTTAATGGGAGTGAGTCTTCTGGATTCTCTCCTCACTTAGTACTGAAATGGTTAACCGGATAACCGGTTTGAAACAGGTTACCTGCCTAACCGATTAAAAAAATGTCAACCGGTTATCCGAAATATCGATAGTGATCGTCATTCCACGTTTAAAACATAGTAAATCTGCCGCTTCTTCTTTGAGATAGATTATACCTTGAAGCAGTGCTGTATATATTTAGAAATAATCGACTTTGGCGTTCAATACTTTGTTAATGATCGGAAAATTCCGTGAGTACTGAGTAACCGCAGAAACTATTCCGTAGTATGTATACAAATGAACGTTGTCGAGTACTCGACAACGTTCGTTTGTATACACACTACGGAATAGTTTCTGAGAATACTGCTTTCCAATTCCTATGGTTTTGATCCCAGATTCGGTGAAATAATGGCTACGGTTAACCAGATATTATCCGGTTATAGCTCTCGGTTAGTCGGTTGTGAAAATGAGCCAACTGTTTCAGCCCTATCCTCACTATCTCTTATATGCCAGAGATGTCGTCCTTCCTTTGGACACCATTTTAAAACCTGGAGGAAAGTATTCTGGAGATGAATCTCACAAATTGGCATTACAACAACAGCATAAGGCTTTTAGCCAACGACAAAAGAAACAAAAGAAAAGGGTGGCTAAGCAGAAGAGGTTAAGGGATGTTAAAACTAAACATCTTCAATTTGAAGTGGGAGATTCTGTATCATATCACAATGGAAAGTCTAAGGGTAAATTGGAACAAAAATGGGTTTATCCTTTCAGAGTGTTTGAGAGAACGGGTCCTGTTTCTTACAAAATTAAGGATCAATTAACGGGACGAATTGTCAAAACACATGGGGAAAATTTGAGTCTGGCTCCCCAAGGGTGGGAGGTTCCAAAAATTGTTAAAAGAGGGCATGCACAGAGATATGTTGTACCACCCCAGGAGGAATTGGATTTGGATGATGCCAAATCTGATCAGTTAACAGTTCAAAGTAGTAGCGGCAGTGACAGTGACGGTGACAATGATAAGCCACTGGCTAGGTTGGTTAAATCAAAAAGACAGGAGACGGAACACCCATCTTCTGAGGAAAATGTGCTTATGGAAGAATTGAGAAAGCGTTTAAGAAATGTGCGAAAATATAGGGAAACAGTTGACAACTTACTTAAAGATAGTGACCCTCTTCTTCAACCAATACAATTGACTGAAGTCAATAATAAATTAGTCCAAATAAATAATGTGTTGCAAAACATCAGGACTGTATTAGATAACAATAATACACCATCTGACATCAAAAGCAATGACCATCCTGTCAAATACACATCTCTGAGTGCACTTAATTAAGTTTGCAACCATTAAATGGGTACATATATAAATAACATCTTAAATGAAGTTTCAGTGCCTTGGAGCTTGAGGGCAGGCCCATGGGTGCACGAGTGAGGAAATTATTTTGACTAATGATTTGCTTGAGACAGGATAACTACAGTACTGTGTATTGGCGTCATGAACCAATGAATCAGTCTTGTGGATATCAGTAATACTTCCATGTTGTATTCCTAAGTCGACTAGGAACGATGGAGTTGAATTGAATTTGACTATAGAGTAGTTCACTCGTGTTAACCCATGATTTCCTTCTCATTCTAAGAGCATGATGTAGACTTAGTGGGTACACCCCTTCACATTGGCAGCCTGTTAATCTGACCAAACCGTAGGATAGGTGGATTTATTTTTGTTTATTTAAAAAAAGAAGAAAAGGTCTCGGTTATCATATGGTATGGTTACCGAGGGGGTTTCCGTTATAACCTTCCCCCAACTTTGGGATGAGTAGATCAGAAATCAGTGGGTAAACTTGTGCATGTATCTTATACTGAAGGGTTGGATATAATCCGGACCCTTCCATCTTAAACTGGGGATATTGCTTGGGGTCTTCATAATGGTTCTGTTCTTCAGTGTCCATTTGGACTGTGCACTCTGGAATAGTAAACTAGATCGAGTTATTTGTGTGCAAAGCACACAATGGTGTATCCCCGCATTTCCTTAGCAACACTTTTGCATAGTTTAAACGTTTTAAATTAAATACCCTAGGACCCTTTTGAAGAAAACTGATTTTCCAACAATAAAAGTGGTTCCACTTAAACCACCGGGGGCAAAATCAAAATTCCGAAACCTTCATGCACATCTAGAGATATTACCTGAACACATTAGCATAGTTTAAACGTTTCGAATTAAATACCCTAGGAGCCTTTCGATGAAAACTGATTTTCCAACGATAAAAGTGGTTGCACTGGAACCACCAGGGGCCAAATCAAAATTTCGAAACCTTCATGCACATCTAGAGATGTTACCTGAACACATTAGCATAGTTTAAACGTTTCGAATTAAATACCCTATGAGCCTTTCAATGAAAACTGATTTTCTAACGATAAAAGTGGTTCCACTGAAACCACCGGGGCCAAATTAAAATTCCAAAACCTTCATACACATCTAGTAATGCTACCTGAACACATTAGCATAGTTTATATGATTCAAATTAAATACCCTAGAAGATTTTCGATACAAACTGATTTTCCAATGATAAAAGTGGTTTCATTGGAACCACCTGGGGCCAAATCAAAATTCCGAAACCTTCATGCTCATCTACAGATGTTACCTAAACACATCAGCATAGTTTAAACGTTTTGAATTAAATACCCTAGGAGCCTTTGATGAAAACTGATTTTCTAATGATAAAAGTGATTCCACTGGAACCACTGGGGGCAAAATCAAAATTCGGAAACCTTCATGCACATCTAGAGTTGTTACCTGAACACATTAGCATAGTTTAAACATTTCGAATTGAATACCCTAGGAGCCTTTTGCTTTCGATGAAAACTGATTTCCTAACGATGAAAGTGGTTCAACTGGAACCACCTAGGGCCAAATTAAAATTCCGAAATTTTCATGCACATCAAGAGTTGAAAGCTGAACACATTAGCATAGTTTAAGCGTTTCGAATTAAATATACCCTAGGAGCCTTTCAATGAAAACTGATTTTCTAACGATAAAAGTGGTTCCACTGGAACTGCCTGGAGCCAAATTGAAATTCTGAAACCTTCATGCACATCTAGAGGTGTTACCTGAACACATTAGCATAGTTTAAACATTTTGAATTAAATACCCTAGGAGCCTTTCGATGAAAACTGATTTTCCAACGATAAAAGTGGTTCCACTGGAACCACCTGGGGCCAAATCAAAATTCTGAAACCTTCATGCACATCTACAGATGTTACCTGACCACATTAGCACAGTTTAAGCATTTCGAATTAAATACCTGAGGAGCCTTTCGGTGAAAACTGATTTTCTAATGATAAAAGTGGTTCCACTGGAACCACTGGGGACAAAATCAAAATTCCGAAACCTTCATGCACATCTAGAGATGTTACCTGAACACATTAGCATTGTTTAAGCATTTCGAATTAAATACCCTAGGAGCCTTTCGATGAAAACTGATTTTCCAACGATAAAAGTGGTTCCACTGGAACCACCTGAAGCCAAATCAAAATTCCAAACCCTTCATGCACATCTAGAGATGTTACTTGAACACATTAGCACAGCTTATACGTTTCGAATTAAATACCCTATGAGCCTTTTGATGAAAACTGATTTTCTAATGACAAAAGTGGTTCCACTGGAACCACCTGGGGCCAAATCAAAATTCCGAAACCTTCATGCACATATAGAGATGTTACCTGAACACATTAGCATTGTTTAGGCATTTCGAATTAAATACCCTAGGAGCCTTTCGATGAAAACTGATTTTCTAACGATAAAAATGGTACCACTGGAACCACTGGGGGCAAAATCAAAATTACGAAACCTTCATGCACATCTAGAGATGTTACCTGAACACTTTAGCATAGTTTAAATGTTTCGAATTTAATACCCTAGGAACCTTTCGATGAAAACTGATTTTCTAACGATAAAAGTGGTTTCACTGGAACCACCTGGGGCCAAATCAAAATTCCAAAATTTTCATGCACATCTAGAGTTGAAAGCTGAACACATTAGCACAGTTTAAGCGTTTCGAATTAAATACCCTAGGAGCCTTTCAATGAAAACTGATTTTCTAACGATAAAAGTGGTTCCACTGGAACTGCCTGGGGCCAAATCAAAATTCTGAAACCTTCATGCACATCTTGAGATGTTACCTGAACACATTAGCATAGTTTAAACATTTCGAATTAAATACCCTAGGAGCCTTTCAATGAAAACTGATTTTCTAATGATAAAAGTGATTCCACTGGAACCATTGGGGACAAAATCAAAATTCTGAAACCTTCATGCACATTTAGTGATTTTACCTGAACACATTAGCATAGTTTAAACATTTTGAATTAAATACCTTAGGAGCCTTTCGATGAAAACTGATTTTCTAATGATAAAAGTGGTTCCACTGGAACTGCCTGGGGCCAAATCAAAATTCTGAAACCTTCATGCACATCTAGAGATGTTACCTGAACAGATTAGAGTAGTTTAAACGTTTCGAATTAAATACCCTGGGAGCCTTTCAATGAAAATTGATTTTCTAAAGATAAAAGTGGTTCCACTGGAACCACCTGGGGCCAAATCAAAATTCCAAAACCCTCATGCACATCTAGAGATGTTACCTGAATACATTAGCATATTTTAAGCGTTTCGAATTAAATACGCTAGGAACCTTTCGATGAAAACTGATTTTCTAACGATAAAAGTGGTTCCACTGGAACCACCTGGGGCCAAATCAAAATTCCAAACCCTTCATGAACATCTAGAGTTGCTACCTGAACACATTAGCATAGTTTAAACGTTTTCGAATTGAATACAATAGGAGCCTTTCAGGGTGCGATGTACGGACAGACAGACGGACGGACGGATGGACATACAGACGCTAATACCGATAAATAGCAAGTTCGGTGGCTATCGAATTATGTGGCTCACAACACTACATGGGACTACATGATTATGTGACTATTCTTTTGTTTTCTAATAAATGGTTATATACCAGGCTACAATGCAAGTATTAGGAGACTTAGTGTATTTATAGTATAGTTCTAATAAATGGCTATATAGGAGTCTTAAACCCAAGCATTAGGTGACTTATGTTAGTATTTTTTTAAATAGGGCTGTAGGGTCACAGGACATTTTTTTTCTTGTATTTCCGATAAATAGGAATAAGGAGTGGAGCAAAAAAGGCTACTTTTTTAGTGGCTTGCAGGACACAGCCAGTAAACCCTTTACCTAACACAAAGTTTACAAAAAATTTTATAAGTTGAAAGTAATTTTTATGAAATTTAAATTTTTTCTTCCAAACCATAGGTTGTTACTGAACATTGGAATCGGCTCGTCGATTCCAATGATGGGTAACAATCCATGGTTTGGAAGA
The DNA here is from genome assembly GCA_031216915.1 of Pictodentalium vernedei. Taxonomy (NCBI): domain Eukaryota; kingdom Metazoa; phylum Mollusca; class Scaphopoda; order Dentaliida; family Dentaliidae; genus Pictodentalium; species Pictodentalium vernedei. The sequence continues at coordinate 62,802,081 of CM062288.1, read as the reverse complement.
AAAAAATTTGAATTTTATAAAAATTGTAGTGATTTTTGTATGGCTGGCTGTATCTGGCCGCTACATTAGGTAAAGGGTTAAGAGGCAAGTGACCACTCATCACTCCTTGAGAACCGGTTGTGGCTGTTAGGAAGTGTTGTAAAACCCCAGTCATCTACCCAGTAATATGCAACAGGTTCAGGATACTCATGTTTGCTGTTTTACATAAAAACACCATTAAGGCCTCACAAAGTAGATCCTCTGTTTCTCAGGCCATTTTTTGTAAAATTGCATGCGTGTGTGCGGTTTTTTATTTTATTTTTATCCCCGCATTTTAAAAAATGCGGGGATATTGTCATGATCTACGTCCGTACGGCCGTACTTCCGTACGTCCGGTTTTGTAATTCGAAACGCTGTAACTTTCTACTGTTGTTCGATAGGGTCTGTGCAACCCAAAAATACAACTTTTAAATTTTTGTGCCACCAGGTGGCTTCTGTGGAGCCACTTACAAAATGCGTTATTTTTTCACTTTTTTGCTGAATAGTCCCAACCTATGTAATTCGGAGTTCTAAAATTACACTAGGGTGTTGCTAAATGATCTGTAGATATGTAGGAAGGTTTCGGATTTTTCGGGTGCCACGTGGCTGTGCCACCGTAGCCACTTTTGTGTTTTCTTAGACCGTTTCCGGCAAAAGGCTCGTAGGATATGTAATTCGAAATGCTAAATCCATGCTCAGATGCTGCAGTAGAGTCTATAGATGCGCACGAAGGTTTTGGATTTTTCGGGTGCCACGTGGCTGTGCCACCGTAGCCACTTTCGTGTTTTCTTAGACTGTTTCCGGCAAAAGGCTCCTAGGGTATGTAATTCGAAACGCTAAAACCATGCTCAAATGTTGCAGTGGGGTCTGTAGATGTGCACGAAGGTTTCAGATTTTTAGCTCAACTTGACAAAGTCAAGCTGAGCTATTGCCATCACTTCTCGTCGGTCGGCGTAGTACGTTAGTACGTACGTCCACAATTTCCTTTGGCACACTTCACAGGTCACATTTATGATCAGATTACTTTGAAACTTGGTATGCTTGTTTGGGGTGACCTCTAGATGGGAGCTATCGATTTTCTTCAATTTCCGTCAAAAAATGTTGCCGCGGCCAACGTTCTTAGAACTTAGTTTAGTCAAACCACAATATACACTTCACCCCGATTGCCTACATGGGGGCACGATGACGCTGTGTACTGAGGCGTACTGCACATCGATGGTGCGCATGTCTTCAACCAATCTAACCCCGCCTGTGCTGCGGTGCAGAGTTCGGAGTTACGATGTTGGAGAGCTGACAGCTGCTCGTCGTTGCTCGGTGGTTCTCTCCGGGTACTCCGGCTTCCTCCACCCGTAAAACTGTCACGGTCACGATTAGCCATTGTGCATAAGTATGTGACCTTAAACACCAATAAATAAATAAATAAATAATAAACCACAATATTTCCCTTTGGCACACCCTACAGGGCACATTTATGATTTGATTGCTTTAAAATGTGGTATGCTTATTTAGGGTGACCTATAGATGGGAGCTATCGATTTCCTTCCATTTCCGGCAATAAATGTTGCCACGGCCAACATTCGTAGAACTTAGTTTAGTCAGACCTCAATATTTCCCTTTGGCACACCCTACAGGGCCCATTTATGATCAGATTGCTTTGAAACCTGGTATGCTTGTTTGGGGATACCTCTAGATGGGAGCTATCGATTTTCTTCAATTTCCGTCAAAAAATGTTGCCGCGGCCAACATTCTTAGAACTTAGTTTAGTCAGAAGACTCAATATTTCCCATTGGCACACCCTACAGGGTACATTTATGATCGGATTGCTTTGAAACCTGGCATGCTTGTTTGGGGTGACCTCCAGATGGGGGCTATCGATTTTCTTCAATTTCTGTCGAAAAATGTTGCCGCGGCCAACGTTTTTAGAACTCAGTTTAGTCAGACCACAATATTTCCCTTTGGCACACCCTACAGGGCACATTTATGATTTGATTGCTTTGAAACCTGGTATGCTTGTTTGGGGAGACCTCTAGATAGGAGCTGTCGATTTTCTTCAATTTCCGTCAAAAAATGTTGCCACGGCCAATGTTCTTAGAATTTAGTCGAGTCAGACCACAATATTTCCCTTTTGTACACCCTACAGGGCACATTTATGATCGGATTGCTTTGAAACCTGGCATGCTTGTTTGGGAAGGCCTCTAGATGGGAGCTATCGATTTTCTTCGGTTTCTGTCAAAAAATGTTGCCACTGGCCAAAAAAAATGACACTGTACCAATGATCTTCAATTTTGCCATTTCATTTATAACTTTCCAAGTTCAAGTTTGTCAAGTTGAGCTACAGTGTCATTGACACTTTCATTCAGGTGCCACGTGGCTGTGCCACCATTGCCACTTTTGTGTTTTCTTAGACCGTTTCTGGCGAAAGGCTCCTAGGGTATGTAATTCGAAATGCTAAAACCATGCTCAAATGTTGCAGTGGGGTCTGTAGATGCACACGAAGGTTTCGGATTTTTCGGGTGCCACGTGGCTGTGCCACCGCTGCCACTTTTGTGTTTTCTTAGACCGTTTCCGGCGATAGGCTCCTAGGGTATGTAATTCGAAACGCTAAAACCATGCTCAAATGTTGCAGTGGGGTCTGTAGATGTGCACGAAGGTTTCGGATTTTTCAGCTGCCACCTGGCTGCGCCACCATTGCCACTTTCGTGTTTTCTTAGACCGTTTCCGGCGAAAGGCTCCTAGGGTATGTAATTCGAAACGCTAAAACCATGCTCAAATGTTGCAGTAGGGTCTGTAGATGTGCACAAAGGCTTCCGATTTTTCAGGTGCCACGTGGCTGTGCCACCATTGCCACTTTTGTGTTTTCTTAGCCCGTTTGCGGCAAAAGGCTGCAAGGGTATGTAATTCGAAACGCTAAAACCATTCTCAAATGTTGCATTGGAGTCTGTAGATGCACACAAAGGTTTCAGATTTTTCAGCTGCCATGTGGCTGCGCCACCATTGCCACTTTCGTGTTTTCTTAGACCGTTTCCGGCGAAAGGCTCCTAGGGTATGTAATTCGAAATGCTAAAAGCATGCTCAGATGTTGCAGTAGGGTCTGTAGATGCGCACGAAGGTTTTGGATTTTTCAGGTGCCATGTGGCTGTGCCACCGTTGCCACTTTTGTGTTTTCTTAGACCGTTTCCGGCGAAAGGCTCCTAGGGTATGTAATTCGAAACGCTAAAACCATGCTCAAATGTTGCAGTGGGGTCTGTAGGTGCGCACGAAGGTTTTGGATTTTTCAGGTGCCACGTGACTGTGCCACCGTTGCCACTTTTGTGTTTTCTTAGACCGTTTCCGGCGAAAGGCTCCTGGGGTATGTAATTCGAAATGCTAAAACCATGCTCAAATGTTGCAGTGGGGTCTGTAGATGCGCATGGAGATTTTGGATTTTTCAGCTGCCACCTGGCTGCGACACCATTGCCACTTTCGTGTTTTCTTAGACCGTTTCCGGCGAAAGGCTGCAAGGGTATGTAATTCGAAATGCTAAAACCATGCTCAAATGTTGCAGTAGGGTCTGTAGATGTGCACGAAGGTTTCCGATTTTTCAGGTGCCATGTGGCTGTGCCACCATTGCCACTTTTGTGTTTTCTTAGACCGTTTCTGGTGAAAGGCTCCTAGGGTATGTAATTCGAAATGCTAAAACCATGCTCAAATGTTGCAGTAGGGTCTGTAGATGCGCACGAAGGTTTTGGATTTTTCAGGTGCCATGTGGCTGTGCCACCGTTGCCACTTTTGTGTTTTCTTAGACCGTTTCCGGCGAAAGGCTCCTAGGGTATGTAATTCGAAACGCTAAAACCATTCTCAAATGTTGCATTGGAGTCTGTAGATGCACACAAAGGTTTCAGATTTTTCAGCTGCCATGTGGCTGCGCCACCATTGCCACTTTCGTGTTTTCTTAGACCGTTTCCGGCGAAAGGCTCCTAGGGTATGTAATTCGAAATGCTAAAAGCACGCTCAGATGTTGCAGTAGGGTCTGTAGATGCGCACGAAGGTTTTGGATTTTTCAGGTGCCATGTGGCTGTGCCACCGTTGCCACTTTTGTGTTTTCTTAGACCGTTTCCGGCGAAAGGCTCCTAGGGTATGTAATTCGAAACGCTAAAACCATGCTCAAATGTTGCAGTGGGGTCTGTAGGTGCGCACGAAGGTTTTGGATTTTTCAGGTGCCACGTGGCTGTGCCACCGTTGCCACTTTTGTGTTTTCTTAGACCGTTTCCGGCGAAAGGCTCCTGGGGTATGTAATTCGAAATGCTAAAACCATGCTCAAATGTTGCAGTGGGGTCTGTAGATGCGCATGGAGATTTTGGATTTTTCAGCTGCCACCTGGCTGCGACACCATTGCCACTTTCGTGTTTTCTTAGACCGTTTCCGGTGAAAGGCTGCAAGGGTATGTAATTCGAAATGCTAAAACCATGCTCAAATGTTGCAGTAGGGTCTGTAGATGTGCACGAAGGTTTCCGATTTTTCAGGTGCCATGTGGCTGTGCCACCATTGCCACTTTTGTGTTTTCTTAGACCGTTTCTGGTGAAAGGCTCCTAGGGTATGTAATTCGAAACGCTAAAACCATGCTCAAATGTTGCAGTGGGGTCTGTAGATGCGCACGAAGGTTTCGGATTTTTCAGGTGCCACGTGGCTGTGCCACCGTTGCCACTTTTGTGTTTTCTTAGACCGTTTCCGGCGAAAGGCTCCTAGGGTATGTAATTCGAAATGCTAAAGCCATGCTCAAATGTTTCAGTGGGGTCTGTAGATGTGCACGAAGGTTTCAGATTTTTCAGCTGCCTAGTGGCTGTGCTGTTGCCACTTTCACATTTTCTTAGACCGTTTCTGGTGAAAGGCTCCTAGGGTATGTAATTCGAAATCCTAAAACCATTCTCAAATGTTGCAGTAGGGTCTGTAGATGCGCACAAAGGTTTTGGATTTTTGGGGTGCCACGTGGCTGTGCTACCGTTGCCTCTTTCATGTTCTCTTAGACCATTTCCGGCGAAAGGCTCCTACAGTATGTATTTCAAAATGGTAAAACCATGCTCAAATGTTGCAGTTGGGTCTGTAGATGTGCACAAAGATTTCGGATTGTTCAGGTGCCACGTGGCTGTGCCACCATTGCCACTTTCGTGTTTTCTTAGACCGTTTCCGGCGAAAGTCTCCTAGAGTATGTAATTCGAAACGCTAAAACCATGCTGAGATGTTGCAGTAGAGTCTGTAAATGCGTAGGAAGGTTTTGGATTTTTTGGGTGCTAAGTGGCTGTGTCACCGTTGCCACTTTTGTGTTTTCTTAGACCGTTTCCAGCGAAAGGCTCCTATGGTAAGTAATTCGAAATGCTTAACACATGCTCAAATGTTGCAGTAAGGTCTGTAGATGCGTACAAAGGTTTCAGATTTTTCAGATGCCACGTGGCGGTGCCACCGTTTTTCTTTCGTGTTTTCTTAGATCATTTCCGGCAAAAAGCTCCCAGAGTATTTAATTTGAAATGCTAAAACTATGCTCAAAAGTTGCAGTAGGGTCTGTAGATGTGCACGAAGGTTTCGGATTTTTGGGGTGCCACCGTTGCCACTTTCATGTTTTCTTAGACCGTTTCCGGCGAAAGGCTCCCAGGGTACATGTATGTAATTCGAAACGCTAAAACCATGCCCAAATGTTGCAGTGGAGTCTGTAGGTGTGCACGAAGCTGTGTCACCTGTGCCACTCAATATGATTTTAGTGTGTCATATAATACATTTCTTCTTTGTATCAAGCATTCATACAAAGTCAAGGATGCAAATGCGGGAATACACTATAGTGTGCTTTGCGCACAAGTGACACCATCTAGTTTATTTTTGTAATTATTTCTTTGCCATTAAAAAGTTTGTGTTCTTGGTTTGTTTTATGTTTTAGGCCCCATAATCTACAAAATAGCATGGGTGGTGGTGTATTACATCCCTTGAGTGCAAGAAGGCTTTGCAATGCTAAAGCATTGCAAAGCCTTCTTGCACTCAAGGGACAATTTTATTAACTTGGGTAAAATATCAGACATAATCCATTCGATTTTGATTTTTTTAAGTTTGGATAGGTTATAAAAAGAGAGCATGCGGCAGCCAAAAGGACCATGCGGGAGGGCCTGAGATTTTTATTTTTTTTAGGCCTAAGTTAACTATTTTGTTCTCCATTTCATTTACACTAGTGAACTTACCTGTTCGTATTGACCTTTCAGAAAATAAGACCCCCGGTTGTAATTCTGGGTCATCCTCCACACATGGGCCAAGTTTGGTGATGATTGGGGCAAAGGCATATTTTTTTTTTAATTATGGCTTAAGGTCATGTTCAGCTGCTATGGCTATATTGCGACAGCAACAGGACTTCTACCAGCAGGTGAAGTGACCAGCTTCTATTCTACCAGAATGGCAGAGTAAGTCTACCATTGTAGATAAGCACTGCTTAACTTCCTGGGGTTCCCAAGGAGAGGCAAAGATGCAAGAATCTCAAAGAATAGTATGACACTTTTTTTTTTTTTAATTAGGGTTTAAGGTCACATTCAGCAGCTAAGGCTACATTGTGACCACAACAGAGAAATGAAGTCAAGTTTGGCCTATCGTTGATTACTCTGTTATGCCCCCCCCCCCCCCCCATAGGAAAAAAAAAAAGATTTTCAGATAATTTTGCCCCTGGGGGGGGGGGGGGGGGTCTAAAAAAAAATCTGTTACACCGGGTTTAATATGTAGGAACAAATTATCTAGAGGGCAGAGAGAGAAAAACAGAACGTCATTATTTAGTTTGAATGATTGTTTAATGATTATCTGAATTGCATAACAACAAAAGTGAACAAATGTAAAATTTGCATATAAGTGCTGAGCGATATTGGGTAAAAAAAAAATTGCAATATTTTCCCAAAATATCGTAATTTTCGATATTTTGTTTTATTAGGGTTTAAGGTCACTTTCAATAAGGCTTCCACGTTTAGACAAAATTGTAAACGTTTAAACGACTGTCTGTAAACGAAACGTAAACGTTTACACGTACT